>PVKM010041048.1:0-13261 GCA_004027735.1 Carollia perspicillata
GTCCCTAGACCCCAAGTGGAAGGTGTTGATGATGGTACCAATTCGCATTAGAACAGAGCCCCATAACGTCCTAGGCTGCTCAGCCTTCTTGTGACTATGATTTGCTTGAAATTCTTTGCCTAGCCTCTCATTTTATTTACTAGCCTAGCGCTTTTATTTGGTAGCCTGTAAGTGTTTATTGTGGAAACCTGTCAAATCTGCTGTGTTACGATGGGACGCTGATTTCACTGATTTCCACTACTGATCGTGGAGAATGTCCTTAAAAGCGCAAGGGGAAAAGAGGCAAAGAAGTTCTTTTCATTTTCCTAAAATGAGATGGATAAGCAAGAACAGACAAGTATTTTCTACGTCAATAACAAGACAGTTCCTGGAATTCATTCAGAGGGGTAGGAAACAAAATTAGAAAACAAACTTGGGGAGAAACCCCCATTGGAAATAGATAGAGAAAGCATTGTGAACAAAGATCTAAGGTACTTCCTACCATGTAATTTGGGAATTTGACCACTACAATTATAACACTCCTTCTGAAGTAGAACATTTTAAATGTGGCATTTGGGTAGTAAAAATAAACTACATGAAGTTAGTACCACTTTTTGTAGGAATGGTTTCTTTGAGTCTTCTGAGGGAGCAATGTCTTTGTCGCTCTCGAGTGTATATTCTCATGAGTGCAAAATCCAGGGTATCTTTTATTGCTCTTATGTCTCTCTCCTGTCCTTGGCAATTGGCATGATAAATTTCCCCTTATAGAAAATTACCTATACTGTCTAATTATATCTATTTCATTTAACACATCAACAATAAAAGCCTGCAAGGGCTTTGGGCTCTGGTCAAAATTCCACCTTTGCAATGAGCTCTCACAGATGTTTATGTCGCAGTGCTAAGAATCTAAACAGCAATGTTAAAATGGAAATATTTAGAAACTTAAAAATGTCCATGGAGCATATCTCCTGTATAGGGTCTGTTTACTTGGAAAAGGAGAGGTCTAAGAGTAGTCAAAGTGGCACAAAGGACAGAAGTGGCATTTTCTAAGGGAACCAAGGGGGTGATGGAGTGACTACCTTACAAGATGATTCACAAAGACAATAGTGGACTAGGATCTTGCTGCCTACAGGATGACCCTGTGGATTCTACTTGCTCTGCTGCAAATAATGACACGTGTGAGACATCCACACCAGCCAGTCTAATTGGAACCAGCTTGAGGTGTGCTGCTCTTGAAAATTTCTGATCCTCCATGGACATAGAATCTGGAGAATGGATGGAGGACATGAAAAACTGAAGGACACATGTATAATTATTTTTCTGAAATTAAAGACAATGCCCAGCCAGTCCCAGTTTATCTGGATTTGTTTGATTTTTTACCATAGATCAGTTCTCTCTAATCTTCAGCATACACATACACAAAAACATAATTCAAGTACTAGAAATGGGGTAATTAGGAGGTTTGCAGAATGATTGTAATGATACATTGGGCACAGAATACTGAAACCTGTTTGTGGACTGTTTTCAACTCCCCCTCCTGCCTGAGGAGAGTAAAGCAGGAGTACTGCTCCCCTTACCAGTTACCTATTTTGTATGCTTAAAATTATCATTCATAATTAGATGTTAATGACTTTATTTTTGTATACATGATATAATTTGGAAGCATTGCTATTTTGGAATAAAGGTTTTGTTCCAGGGTTGTGGGTTTGTTTGTTTAGTGTAAGCTCAAGCCTTGAAATCCATTGGAATTGTGTATTCTCCTCGAAGTAGGATCTCCTTCATGTTTATTTAATTTTTAATAGTATATTTCTATGTTATTTTTCCTCCCATGCCACTTGAATCATTTTCCTTGTAATAAATCAAGTGTCTTTTATGATGAGCTTTCCTTCAGGCACAACTGGGATTTTTATTTATGAATAACTTTTTACCACCGGTCTCTTTGGTCACTTTCAACTAATTATTGTTTGATATCTTTTTCTCTTTAATTGCTGCAGTATCCCAAAGCCTGCTGTATATATGTATATTTATACTATGTCCGTGGCTTGGTGATGGTTTTAATTTTCTCCCCTTCCCCCTTGTGTATGAGCTATGGAGTTTTATTGAAGACCCATAATGCCTCCGGTTTTGATTTAGTGTTTTGGAGTTTGTGATCTCATTGCCCAGTATGGAAAATATTAGACAGGGTCTGCAAATTGTATGCAGAAAAAGACCTGCATCACTACCATGGACTAAGTGCTTGTCCCCATTGCTGCAGTAAGCTAAACACACAGCCATTTAAAATCAATGTTTAGTTTTTATGCTTTTGAATACAGACCACTTCAGCTAGTCCTGCTTATACAAAGCGTTCTTGAAGATGCTGATTCTCCAGGTGGCTGCACTTTAGTCTCAGGTGGGCAGGGGTGTGGGGTGAGGCTTAGAAGGTCCTGATTTCTGGGTCTCATCTCCAGAAATTCTGATTGAATTTATCAGGACACAGCATGGACACTTGAATTTTAAGAGCTGTCCAGGTGATTTTAGTGTACATTAAAGTTTGAGACTCTCTGATTTAGGGGAGGAATAATCTAATGCAATGTTTCTTGCTTTGCAACTATTTTCAGGGATGTAGGCAGGACTGACTAGCAGCTAGCTGGCCTCAGTCACTTCTGTGTAAATCATAACTTGACACAGAAAAACATATCAAAATACATGTCTAAAAGTCTTTTCTGTGCATTTTATACTGGGTCACTTTCACCCTTCTTGGAAACAGCTGAAAAGGGAGAAATGCTGCATTCTCAGTTTGTTTGCTGCCCTTGGTTTGCCATCTTTTTAAAACAAGAACCCTCTGTCTCCCTGCCCTCACACAGGTGATCACAGCCTCCTGGTTAAGTGGGACCATCTGCTTAGTGAAATGGGTGTGGGCAATGGGCGGAGGTGGGGTCCGCTAAGGAAGACGATTGACTTAGCCACTTGTGCTGAAGAAGATTGACTTTGGGAGAGATGACAATGAATCATAAACAGTGCTCAATGGGGGAGTCAGAATAATTACATTGTCTGAGCTCCCATCTGGGAGCTGAATTTAATATTCAACATTGTTAAATAACACTGCTTTCTAGACATATAAAGTAACAGAAGACATGCTTCAATCAGTAGACATAGTTTACTGTTTTTATTATTATTGCTGTTGTTAACATTATTTGACTGCCATGCACCTTCGAGGAGGAAATTTTCTTCACATTGGCTGTGGTGGTGTTGCATTTTAGATCTCAGAATTGCTTTCCTGTCAGATCTCTGGCTTATGATAAAGGTAGAAATGTCAAGTATCCAGGCAGGGAGGGGAAGTAGGAAAAGGGGTAGGGGAAAGTAAGGAAAATGCTTCACCTATTTTTTTATAGTCTCTGAAATCAATGAAAAAAATTATTTTTCACTTTCATTAGCCTCACTTTGGTTTAGACTGCTTTATTTGATTTGATTTTTATTGTTTTATAAGCTTATGTATATCCAAAATTTCAACTGCATTTCATTTTGAAACAAATTCCAAGAAACCTAAAAGTTAGGCTCTGCTGCAGGACCTTTATGTCCTTGATTTTTAAGGTGCAAGTTTTTAAGATCTTTTGTAACTATAAAATTTGGTTTCTAACTGACTACTAAGACTAAGAACAAATGCATTAATTCTCATGGGATTTTAAGGTCTTGTTTATTTTTATAAATCTTACATGGGTACCTCTTGAGGAAATGTTAAAATGTATATGTTAGAAACTGCATCAGTCTTGTAAAAATTTCTTTATATTTATGTACATTAATAAGATTATACTGTTTATATAAGGGGTGTCCAACCTGTAGCCTTCTTCAGGCTGCATGCACCCCAGGATGGCTATGAATGCAGCCCAACACAAAACTGGAAATTTACTTAAAAAATTATGAGTTTTTTGTCATTATGTGTTGTAATGTATTTAATGTGTGGCCCGAGATAATTATTCTTCCAGCATGGCTCAGAGACACCAAAATGTTGGACAATCCTGGTTTATACTGTGTTTTAAGTCAACATTAAACTACTTTAAAGGTGTATGAAAATTAGTAACAACAACAAAAAAAAAATAAAATGCCTTTGAAATGATGCAGCATATCTCAGCAACAGCCAGAAGCCAAAAGGTAATAGGGTTGTAACATGCTGAACATGGTTACAGGATGGTAGATTTTACAAATGAATATTCTGAGAAAATGAGTTTTGACAGGATTTCTAAGCATTGAGATGTGGGCAAAGTGGATAACTGAATTAATATTTGTCATACTGGGAAATAGTCACCATTTGGAATATTGCTTCTTGATGGGACAACAGGCAGGAAATTTGTTCCCCTGTAATGGGGCAGTGTCAGAGATGCCATCCATTTTAGCTTTTGTAATAACACCTCTGAATGAAGCAAGATCTGCTTAGTTTAAGCTCTCTTCTATAATTACATTTCACAAAATACAACCCAGGTTAGTCTGCATAGGACTGGTCTTTGCATGTGCAGGACATGTGTTTGCAATGTCAGCCAACTGATTTAGGCAGAACTAATCTGGCACTTTCATCTTAGTTTCTCTTTTAACTGGGGCATACATAGGTAACTCTGGAAGAGGGGTGGTGGAATTGGCTGGGGCTTGGCTTATGGCAGAGCTTTAATTGGACAAATAGCCTTAGGTGAGGTTTGATAGCTGGTTAATATCACTCTAGGCTTGAGGTCCTTTGTCACTTCAGGCTGTGCTCATACTGCCTTTCATCACAGAGGGAATGGGGGGATTTATTTCATCAGCTCTCTATTCTCATTGTGCCTTTAGAGCTTTTCTGTGTGTCTGTAATATTTGAAATGATGGGAAGGTTGGAGAAATTTATGGTCATACTTGATTAGAGCTTCTACCCATGGCTAGAATGTGTGTGTTTTATTGTGGATTTGGCATACAGAGGGTCAGTATCTATACAGATCCAAAAAGGAACATGCACTGAACTCAGAAAGTGACCTGGCTACAGAGAAGCATAATATTGACAAGCGTAGGCTTTTTATTAGCTCTAAATTCTTGGCTTGGAATCCAGGCTTTCCCACTTACTTGAGACCTAACCTCATTGTGCCTTTATGGTCTCACCTACCAGATAGGGTCAGAGTAAGGATTAAGTGGCCTAATGATGCTTAAAACAATGCTTAAAAACAGGCAGTGGTTAATCAGTGGCCATTATTCTCATTGCATTATTTTTCCGTATTTTTTATTTATTTTTTTTAGAGAGATGGGAAGGGAAAGACAAAGAGAGGGAGAGAAACACTGAAGTGAGAGAGAAACATTGATTCATTGCATCTGAAATATGCCCCTACTGGGGACCCAACACACAATCCATGAATGTACCCTGACCAGGAATAGAACCAGCAACCATTCACTTTGTGGTACAGTGCCCAACCAACTGAGCCACATGTCCTGACCCATGAAATATTTCCTGACCCATGAAATATTTTATTTACCCTGACCAGGAAATATTTTTCCATATTTTAAGATACTAAAACATTTTAATTTTTATCTCTTTCATAGAACATCTGTTAGACATGCAGTGGATGATTTGCTTGAAATATTTATAAATCAGGCTTTATTAAATTATTTTCTGAGAAGAAAATAGCATTAAAGTGTTTTCCTGAGTTTCTGTTTGCTTGCCACTTTCTGTGGCACTTCTGAGATGCTACTCTGGACTGGGTTCAAGACACTGAAGGAAAGATTGGATCTGCTGCCAACAAAGGTGAGTGACAGAGATGTCTAATGGCAGCTATAAACTCGCCTGTTTGAGAAAGCTAAGAAGGATATCAATAGTTGGCCCGAAGTATTTCCATAACCATGAGAGAGCTGTGGTTCTTACTGAAGTTGATTCTTCTTGAAATGCTGGCCTTACACTAACAGGATTCATGGGCTTATTCTGGCATTCCCTTTCATAATATCAAGCTCTTCTTTGTCAGAGATAAGAAGATCTTTTACTCATATATTTACTTTCTTCCTTTTTTGTCCTGCCTTTTCCTTCCTTGTTTGTCTTTTGAACATGTTCTTTCTTCTCCAGGAAGAACCAGAGACTCCCTTAGGGAGTGAGCCCCATCCTTTGTGAACTAAGGCTCAGTCTTGGTGTTAAAGGGCAGTGTCCCCTCCCTGAACAGGCCACTATTGTGATGAGCTTCCCCTGGCTGAGTGAGAGTGAGGAAGGTATGACTCCCCTACCTACCTCAAATTACCATTTCCCCACAGATGTGTTCTCTCTCTTGGATTGCCCCATGTTTAACTTTCACCCATTCCCTAAAGTGCTTCAAATCCAAGATTTTGGTGAAGTGAAATCTTCTATTCTTAAAGCTGGGGGACAACTGTACTTGAACAACAATAAAAAAAAGAGGCTGTATGTCATTTGTAATTTAGGTAGAGTGCTTTAGACATCTTATAGCCTCTTGTTTATTGTGTGGCCAGACACTTACTATCATGAGTGCTGCTCAGATCCCTGTTCTACACCTCCATCCAAGTTTAAGATACTCACACCCCTGCTTGGAGTGTTGATGCCAACAGCTCAAAACTAAGCCCTTTTCTCATTGACCTGAACTGATGACAGCCCAAGGAGATACCCCTTTCCTGGGAGCATCCCTCATTTGATGACTACTGATATGAAGATACAAAAGCTTCAGTGGATAAAAACTGGGAAGAGCCATCCAGTGCCAGAGCTCAAGTGAGATCCTGGCGTACATGACCTCCTTTGCTGACCTTGTGGGTTTGTAAGAGCAGTTTTCTAGCTCCAAAAATGAAGGATGGAGGCAAAGAGAGAAAATTGTTTCCATCCAATTACACAGGGATGGAAGCCAGGGTGGTTCCCAGGCTCCCTGCTATCCTGGGCCCAACTAAGGCAGATGCTCTAAGGAGGTGAGAGTTCTCTTCTAAAGGAAAACAATTTAGCTTGTGGCACCAGGGGGATGGGTGAGAGCGAGGAGAGGGTGGGGTATGCTGAAGCAGAGCCATATCAGATTAGCATCAGGACTATTAGGATCTGAGAAGCAAGAGAAAGGCAAGAAATGTGAAGGTAGGAGCACTCTGGGACAAATGCATCAATTTAAAAATGTAGTCTGGCTCTGTTTCCAACATATGTAAATTTTTGAAAAGGAAATGCAATAGACCCTCCTAGAGACTCCACAAATTAGAACTTGGGAACAAGAACTATGTTGGTGAGTGTATACCATCTCTAAAACATAGTTTCTTTGAGCAAATTAATCAAATAACTTTTAATTACAAGGGAAACATATCTACTGAGAAATAATTTTAGACTCTTTAAGAGGTGTGTGTTCACATATAATTCATTTGAGCAAATATAAATTCCTACAATGCAGGGATTCAGAGAAAGATACAGTTTTGCCCTTTATGGACTTCATGATTTGATCACCTACTTCTTAAACTTGGGTGTGCAACTCCAGCTTCTTGTAAAGAGGGAGCTCCCAACCACTGGGAAAGCACATCCTCCTAAAATCACAATTTTACCTAATAATTTTGGAAAATAACATTATTTGGATATCAAAACAAGCATGGGTTCATTGTGGCATAGGATACAATTTTTTGTCCACTTCAAGGGTAAAGAAGATGTCAAAAAAAAAAAAACATTCCTGACTCTATGGAGCCCATGGACAAGCAGGGAATTCATCTTGGATATAGTCAGGAGGGGTGCTGTGGTGGAAACATTTGAGATCCACTGGAAACAGAGCAAATCAGAGGTAAACACACAGTTCCCAGCCAGAAGAGGTCACAGACTGAGTGTTTCAGGAAAAAGTTAGCATCTGAGCTGGACCTTCAGGTATGAGCAGAGAGGGTGAGAAGGGGCAGGAAGGGCCTTGCCAGGAGAAGGTGAGCAAAGGGAAGGTCATGGAAAAGCAGGGGTGCAAAGAAAACAGTTTGGTTTGGGCAGTGAACAGGACCCTGGAAAGTAGTGGCAGAGAAAGCATGAAAGAGTTCTGAGACTGCATGATAAGCCTGGAAGGCAAGTTAAAAGGCAGTTGTGGAATTAGGGGGGTACCAGAAATTTATTAGCTTAGGCCCAAGTCCCGGGGACATGGACTTCAGAATGCAGCTTGTGGAGACTGAACACAACTCCTGGTCTGATCACTTTCACCCTGTGGGCAAGTCATCAAACCTCTGAATGCCAGTTTTTCCATCTGGTAAATGGGGTCACAATAGACCTCATTTCTTGAGGACATCAGGAAAATTAAATGGGGTCTGGAAGACAAGGCACTTAGTACAGTGTCAGGTACATAGCAAGTGCTCTATAAATGATTGTTGCTGTAATAATATATAATCATTTTAGCATATTATATCATCGTTATTATGGTTCTTAAGGTGAATTAATAAAGTATTGAGAAATCAAGAGGACGCCAAGTGAGCTGTGACCTGGGTATGCCAAAGAGGGGAAAGATTCCCAGACAGGCATTTTTCTCTGGTAATTGTAAAACAATTTTAACTGTTCTAAAGGCAGAATTTATGCAAGCCACAGTTGGCTGGCCTCCAATATATTATCCCTGGAGAACAACAGAACCTCGTTTTTAAAAATTGTTCTGAGTTCAATTGTGCTTTCATGCTGTTTTCCTTCCCAGCTCTCTCTCCTTTCCCACACCAATATACACAGTATTGGGAGCAGCCATTGGAAAGCCAAGTAACACTCTAAGGATGCCTATGATAGGAGGGGCCAGGGGACAAGAGGGAAACAAAGGCAGGAAGACATCCTGTCCAGAACCTCCCTGAGGATTGACGAATGATGTCTATAGGCAGAATCACCTCTGCTTCCTTTAACCTTGACCCTCTTGAGCACTGACTACACAAAGTGGTACACTTTGTCTGACTTCCAGGGCTCTAGCTAGCTGCCAGTAACTGGTGATTCCCCAAAGCCAAGGCCATTCTAACTAAGGTTCCAACATCATGTCTCCAGCTGATACCTCCTTCTAGAGTTTTTATTTTGCATTTGTATTTTATTTTGAATTTTCAGCTGCCTGCTGCTCCCACCCACCACTGCTGCCTCTACCACCACCACTTCCACCACGATTATCACCACCATCACATCCACTACCACCTTCACCACAACCGCCACAATGCCACATTCACCATGGGCCCTGGGAGGATGATTTGCTCTTTCTCCTGGCCCTGCTTGTTTTATGACTATTATTGTAGCACTTTCCTTTTCTCTCCATATTCCTTCACCCTATTCTCCCCTCATCACCAGCATCCCCAATCCTATTTTATTGTCACTGATGCTTTTCTTTCATGCTGAAACCACGATCACTCTAGTTTTCTTCAATGTTTTGAGTCATCTGCTACCTGGACTTCTGCTTCGAAGGTTCTCTCCCCTCCCATGCACACCAAATCTGTACAACACCAGCCATCCACATTTATGCCTTTTATTTCAGTATCTTGATTTCTCTGAGGGCTCTCTCATGCCTCTGTCTCCCAATAAAATGGATGAATTGAACCTATTACCTGTTACCTGGCTCAGAATTCTAGTACTGCCCTTAGCACATCACCCCTAATTATTTGCTTATAAGTTTTTTTCCCCAGGGGAATGCCAGCACCTGGATTATAGGTATTGAATAGTATTCATGTTAACACCCCTCCACTTGGCTTGGAGTCCATATGTCTTAGGCATACAAGAAATATTTGAATGAAAAATGAAAATGCAGTTTTGATAGGTTCAATTGTTCACTCTAAATCCTTTAATGGCTTCAGAGAGGCTTTAGAATAAGTCCAGGCTCCATCCAGACAGCCGAGGACAGTCCTCCCCATGCTGACACCAAATAGCCATCCTTGTCCTCCAGTGCCCTCCCATACAGGCCAGCAGTGCTGTCAACTGCCACCCAAACTCATCACATTGGCTTTCTGATACACCTACCAATACACAAGGCTTCTCTCTCTGAAGTGACAATAGACCTTGAGACTATGGACCACTTATTTTTTTAATTTAATTTTAGTTTTGTCAATAGTTAATTTGTTCATATGACATATGGCAATGGCAAATGTAGCCCAGCCCCATCAGGAAAGCTGCAGGCACAAGTCTGCACACAAGAGCCAAACCCACGGATTGACTTTCCCATGGGAAACCACACCTGCATTATACCTAGGCTGATTTGAGGCTTGCTTTTGCTAAATCTCCCTTATCCTGAATTGAAGCTGCAAATGTTTACTGCATATCTTTAAAGTAACTTCCTGAAGTCTGTGCTAATTTTCCCAAGGATTGAAGTGTAACCAGACCAATCATTCCTATCATTCCCTTGCATCTGCAATATTTTTTCCTTGTTTATCTGTAAGAACTAATCAGTAACATCTTTTCCTTTGTTATCTGTAAAAAGTAAGCCCCTAAAGCAAACCTGAGCATAATGAATGAAAACTGTCTTTGATGTATGTCATTAGAAAGCAATACAAGCTTGTCCAGGCAAGGGTTGGGGCACTTTCTCTCTCAGAGAGTGGCTGTGCTGTCCTTTTTCTCCACAGAACATTGGTAATCCATGTGAACTTGTTCATTGTATCCACAATGGCCAGAGTCTGCATCAACTTAGCACTCAAAAGATATAAAAAGGTCCCTTTTGAGAAGTCTTGTTCTCATCCACATCTTGCTCTCTTCCCTACCTGAAATATACAGGGACTCATTTTTATCAGTTGCTTTTTTATGTTTTCATGCAAATGCATGCAGAGAAAAACACAGTCTTTCCCCCACTTTCTTACACAAAAAGCAGTGTGCTAAGCACACTCTTCTATACTTTGCTGTTTGTCACTTATCCTGGAGATCTTTCCATATCAGCACATAAAGGACTTCATGTTCTTTTTTAATATGTGGATAGTATTCCAAGGGACAAAAATCATTACTATAGAAGAAATACACAAATTTAATATATATGATGAAGACATTCAAATTGCTAAAGCGTTTGCTTATGTTGGTTCAGTCATTAATTCAAATGGAGTCTAAAACCAAGAAATCAAGAGAAAACTGAGACTCAGAAGGGCAGCAATGGAAAAATTAGGAAAGATCACCAAGAGCAAAGAGGTATCATTAGAAACCAAGGCTCAGATCTCCTATCCTCTCATATTTTCAATTATTACATAACATGCAAAAGTTGGATGGTGATGAGGGCTGACAGTAGAAAAACTTGATTTATTTGAAATACAGTGTTAGAGGAGAGCTCTACATATATTGTGAACCACCAGAAAGACAGAGAAGTGGGTCCTATAGCAAATTAAGCCACAAACATTGCTGGAGGCATAATGACAAAACTGAAGCTGTCTTAACTTGGGCACAGCATGAGAAGGTGGGGTTACTTGGATAAAACAATAATGCTAGAAAAAATATGTAGCAGCAAGAAAAGAGAAAGATCAAATATGAAATAGATTGATTCCATATAAGAACCCATAGGCATGACTCTACCAGAGCTGAGCAGGGCTGTTAAGGACAGAACATGGTGGGCATCATTCAGTCATAGGGTCACCAAAAGTTAGAGCTTACTCAATGGCACATAGCAACAATAATGTCCCACAGTCTGAATATGAGAATTTATTCAGCCTTTGAGTTGTGTCCAGTCTTTTATTATTTTGTGGACACACAGGTATTCATCTCTAGGATAAATTCCAGAAGTGGAATTTATATGCCAAAGGTATATGTGTTTTTAATTTTGATAAATATTGACAAATGATTTTCCACAAGACTTGAACCATTTTGTTCTCCCAACAGCTACTTTTTTCAGCCAATATTTTAGAGAATACATGCATATTACTGCAGTTATGATTTGCATTTTTATTTGTGTAAATGAGATTGAAAACTCACTTACATGTTTAAGACCTTTCATGGTTCTTTTACTATGGGATATCTTTGCCCATTTTTATACTGGTTATTGGCCTTTTTTTTAGTTTCTAGGAAAGTTTTATGTGTTAGATTTTCACTTTATCTGTACTATGAGAGGCAAATATTTATTCCCAGTTTCTCACTTTTCTTTGACTTTGCTTATTGTGCCTTTTGTGTGTGTGTGTGTGTGTGTGTGTGTGTGTGTGTGTGTGTGTGTAGAAGTTCTTGACTCTGGAGTCAGACTAGTCTTTTTTTTTTCTTTTAGTTTTATTGACTTCGGATTTTCTGTTACATTAGAAAGGCTTTCCTCCCTTTATGATATAAATAACTCTCCCATGCTTCCATCTAGTACTTTCATGGTTTCATGTTTTACATTTTATCTGTGGCCAATAGGAGTTAACCCAAGCGTATGATGTAAAGTGTGGATCTACATTTCTCTAGAGAACCACATGGTAGTGGAATCCGCATAGAACTGCTGCTCCTAGACAGAAACCGTTAGCAATCACTAGCTAGATGAGTAGAAGCCTCATAACCTGGGCACTTGATCTCCAGTACTGTCATATCATGCAATTCCTCTTTTGTATATGTGATCACCAAGTGCCTCATTCTAAAATGCCTCTTTGACCATGATGTTCTTTGATTTAAAATTTCCAGTGCTCTTCCATCCTACTCTGCAGCATTTACTGTAAACCCAATAGTTTACTTCCACAAATGGCCCAGCTCAGTGTTACTAAAGCTAGAGAGGTTTCTGTTTCACAATTCTGATCAACCAGGTCTTTCTGCCTGGGAATGGGGAAGGGGGTACTCTCTTTCCAGGATTACCAGGCTGCCTCAGCAAAGGCAGTGGTTTAGTTTAGTGGTTCAAACTAAAATAGAAATATTGTTTATTATTAATCTTGTGCTGCCTAGACACTGCACTAAGCAGTTTTCATGTATACTAAGCATGTAGCTCAAGGCCTAGGTCATTTGTGTTTAAACAAATATTACTACCTGCACTTCTGGCTTCATTTTGCTGTGCATCCCTATTTTTTAAAATTATATTTTATTGATTATGTTACTACAGTTGTCCCATTTCCCCCCTTAATTTTCCTCCACCCTGCACCCCCTCTCCCACCCACATTGTCCCACTTTAGTTCATGTCCATGTGTCATTGGTTCTTTAGCTTCTACATTTCCCACGCTATTCTTGCCCTCCCCCTATTTTCTACCTACCATCTATGCTACTTATTCTCTGTACGTTTTCCCCCCTCTGCTCCTCCCACTCCCCTGTTGCTAACCCTCCATGTGCTCTCCATTTCTGTGTATCTGTTCCTATTTTGGTTGTTTGCTTAGTTTGTTTCTGTTTTTGTTTTAGGTGTGGTTGTTAATAATTGTGAATTTGCTGTCATTTTACTATGTGTTTTTTTATCTTCTTTTTCTTAGACAAGTTCCTTTAACATTTCATATAATAAGGGCTTGG
>PVKM010041049.1:0-13257 GCA_004027735.1 Carollia perspicillata
TGGGTTAGAAGTGAAGTTATTATTTTTTAAAGCAAGTTACAACTAAGTGATGGTAAGGCACGCCCTTCTTCCTCTGCTGGAGGTGAGAGCAGACCCATGAAATGACCCTATTGGCCACTGCGGTGCACTTGACCCTCCCTCCCGGGAAACCAAGAGTGTGCACACACATCACCTCACCTCTGAGCTGGCCCCGGAGACTTCTGCCCTCGTTCTTTTAAGAAATATTTCGAGCCCTCACTCTGTGCCAGGCACGTGGACTTGGTGCCCTGCCCAAGGAGCGGTCCATGCCGACACGGCCAGTGGACCCGCAGCCTTCAGAGCCCGAACCTGAGAGGCAAGGCCCCAGCCAGCCCCACTGACTTCTCCAAATCCTGAGTCCTTTCCAGCTCGGGCCCAGCCTGTTCCTCCTGCCTTCGGGACTTCGGTCTAGGATGAGGGAGGACGTTGACGTGTGTGTGGGCTGGAACGGTTCAGCAACCATCAGCTTCAAGGCCACTTGTGCTATCAAGGGGAAACTGAGCCCCGGAGGGGACCAAGGGGCTACCTGAGCTCACAACATGTGTTTGGATAGATCAGAGTGGGAACCCAATACATGAGGGTGATTCTGCTGCAGGCGGGAAGCTGGCCGGCCTCGCTCTGCTGGTGAAGCAGCAAATTGATGGCTACAGCCTCCATCCTTGGGTGGAGGTGAAGAGTCTCAGCTCACGGACAGGGCTGGCTGTGGCGGGAGCCCTAGGGCCAGGGCAGACTTGCGTCGGAGGGGAGCCCTGGTCTCCCAAGACACCGGGAAGGGTTCTCCTGCAGGAAACCACCGGGGTAAAACACCCATGAACACGAGCCACCCGTGGAAATGAGCCCCGGCCTCTCCAAGAGCGAGGGTTCCGGATTTGGGACTCCTCCAGGACTGTCTTCGCCAGCCGGCCCCCCTCTCCCTGCGGCCTGGCGCAGCCCGCCCCTGAGAGCGAGAGCAAGCGCAGGGCCAGTTCAGAGGGGAGGTGTCATACTCACAGCGCATTCAGGAGAAATCCACAGAGCCAGCCAAATGGGTCTGCTTTTCTTGCTTTATTATTTACACCTCCATGGTCTCTCAGAAAATTAGACTGAAGCCAATACAATGAGCTGGCCTGGGTGGACCGGGGACAGAAGCTGGGAGCTGCGGCCACCGCACCTCGCCGGGCTTCTCCTTGGCACCCGGGGCGGCGGAGGGATATTTAGACCACACCCGCTGGGTGGTGGCTTCCCTGATGAAGTCCGTTCACATTTTTTTGCAACGACTGTGTTTCCCAATCATTGTGGATCTAGAACCTGGAGTGTTTTTCAGGTAGATCAGCCTACAGTCCTGACGTTAAACACGCAACCCGAACATCACCGTTGTCATCCACGGGAAAAGCTTCAGAGCTGAGTTTCTCGGGGTCATTCCCTTTCTCCCCTACTTTTTTCCCCCTATTTTTCAAGGATTCTCTAGTTGTCAGTCCCATTACCTGAGCTCCCATGGAGTCCTTTTGGGGAAGAGGACCCAAAAGGGATAAGTGGAGAATTAAGTGCATAGTTTCTGTTAGGGGTAACAGGAATCGAAAATTCACATCAACATTTGTGATCATTCGAGAGAAACACTAACTGTTTTCCGATTGCACGTTTGCTGTTCTGAAGTAATGAGGCTGTGGTTGGTTTTCCCTCCTCACTTTTCTGTATTTTCCGAGTTGTCTTAAAGGAACAGGTATTGCTTTAGAATTCATTTTTTAAAGTTTGAAAGTAAAATGAACTTCTTAGCTTCAGATTTACCAGAGAGGGGGCAGTGACGATGTTGAGAGCCGTTCGAACCCACCGACCCTGGGACGGGGCAGCAGGGAGCCCAGCTACCGGCTTTCAGCCCTGCTCTGAGCAGAGATATCGCCGAACCTCCCTTCCCACTTAGTGAGGCTTCGTAGTTGGTGTTGTGTGGCCTTGGCACCGGGCGTTGTGGAGAGTCTCTCTTTGCTCAGGGACACTGCTGTCGGCGGGGCCAGGGCTCTCATCCCCACAGCTATACGGAGCAGATGACCCCGTGAAAGCTTATAGAAAAAGAAGGGTCCTGGCCCCGCTCAGCCACACCCACACCCTGATGCACTCACAGACCCGACCAGCTAGGACTGTGGGGCTCTGGGGTCCCCAGGATCAGGGCGAGCCACAGAAAGGGGCCTGGAGCTGCCACCTTCCCGCAGCCATAAGGCGTCTGGTCAGGTACACCGAGTGACCCCAGGAGGCAAGGAGCCTCGCTCCCAGGCCCGGGTCACTGAAGGGTGCACGGGGCAACCTGCCCCTGACCCAGGGACAAGTTGAGGTGAGAGCAATCATCCCGCTGTGGTGAAAGCTGACAGCCAGCCAGGAGACGCTGACCCAGAATCTGGTCTGCGCCTGTTTTGGAAGGAAAAACAATGCCTGCTAATGACCGGGTGCGTCCGATGAGAGTCTGAGGGCCCCACCCGCTGGCCTATGCCAGGCACACTCAGCTGCAGGGCGAACTCCCGTGGGAGACATGCAGGAGAGGCTCGGCATGGGGCCCAGAGGGGGTGACGGTGAGGGACGGGGGCCGTCCTGGGGATGCCTGAGCCCAGATGGCGAGTGCTCAGAGGTGGGAGGCCACCGCAGAGGGTAGCCACAGGTGGGCCGGAGTCCAGGCCTGGCGAGGTGCTGACTCTCAGTGACCAGCTGCATCCCACTGTCAGGGAGAAGGGCTCTGGGGGTCCTGTCTCGGTCAAGGCGGCTCTGCTGCAGGGGTAGCGGGAAGACGGCTGTGAAAGGACCAGTAGGCTCCCAGCACCCACCGATGGGCGCAGCCTAGCCTGGAGGCTGCCCCGGCCACCTGCAGATGGGAAGACCTGGGGCCCATGGGTTTGGGCCTGGTGTTCGCCGAGGGCTAGGAGGGTGAAGGCGGCTTTCCAGCCTGGGGACATCCCAGTGAGCAGATGGACCAGAGGCGGTGGCCCGCGCCTGGGGAGTGGCCTGGGTATGTTGTTCCCCACGGCCACATGTAGGAGTGAGAGGGGAGCCGGGAACTTCCAGCTCCACCTTGCTTTTCAGTTCTCCCAGACCTTGGTCTGTAAGAGGTCTAGGGACGTGTTAGTGGCCATGCCATGCCCTCACTCCAAAGCCCAGGTCCGGCGGGAGCACGGGGAGCCATGCTCGCTAACCACTGAGGTAGAGGCGTCCCTGGAAGGTAAGGGCATGCAAGCGGCACCTTCTCCCACTGGAAGTGTTTGGGACAGCCTCATAGGTGGGGCCCTCTTGACCCGGGTTTTGAAGGATGAGTAGGAGTTCTCTAAGTAAAAACTGAGGGCAAGAGTAGCCCAGCAAAGGACTTGAAGCCCGGAGAAAGTGAGTAGCACCTCTAGAAAAGGTGACTTCAAGTTTCTGGTTTCTCCTCTGAAAAGTGGGAGTATGCTACCTCTGAAGCAATCATCTCGGCCCTGGGAGCCCATTGGAACCATCTGGGAGATTTCAAAATATCCATTTCCTGAACCTCCCTCCAGAGACTCCGACTGAGTTGGTCTTGGATAAAGCCGGGGTCAGGGTGCTTTGAAGAACCTCTCCCGGGGATTATGATGGGCATCCGTGGTTGAGAAGATCTCTCTGGCAGGTCACTCCCACCGGAGAGGGCAGGAGGGTCCGGGACAGCTCAGGGAGCACGAGCTCCCGTGCACTGCAGGCGGCAGGGTTTTCTGTAAAGCCATCGCGGTTAGGATGGCGCGGTGCCGGTGCAGGAACAGATAAACCAATCCGTGGAGCAAACAAGAGAACCCAGGACGGCCCCACCCAAGAACAGCCACCTGACAGAGGACAAAGAACCACTGCATTTCTTTTGGGAAAGACACAGTCTTCTCAACAAACGGCGCTGGAAACACCAGATAGCCATACGGGGGGGGGTGGGGAGGGCAGTGAATCTTAACCCCATCTCACTCCATGTTCCAAAGTCAATGTAAAAAATCATAGACCCAGATGTGGAAGGTGTTAGGAACGAAACATACGGAACTGCTGGTATTCAGTGTTCTCTCTCGTTGCCTCAAACCTCACGCTTATCAAAACCATAAAGCTTCTAGAAGAAAATCTAGTAGAATATCCTCATGAATTTGAGACAGGAAAAGACTTATTAAACAGCACGTAAAAAAGTACTAACCGTAAGAAACGAATAAACCGAACTTCACAAAGAACGTCTGTCCATCGAAAGCCACCTAAGAGGACACGAAGGCAAGTCACGGGCTGAGAAATGGTGCTCATAGGACACGTTTGATAAGGGACTGGTGTCTGACTTTTAAAATTTCTAAGATCAGTAAGGAAAATAAAGCACCTTAAAAAAGAAGCAAAGACTTGAACAAATATTTCAAAGAGAAGATATCCAAATGGCCAAGAAGCCTCTAAAAAGGTGCCCGCCGTCATCAGTCAGCGGGAACGTGCAAAATAAAACGGCAGCAACATAGCACTACACACGCCCCGAAGAGCTAAGCTTACTTACTCATCCTTAAAATCCACTTTTAGTAGCAGCTGACGTGCAATATATTAGTTTCTGGTGTACAGTGAGCGATTCAAAATGCATGCACCTCGTGGAGCGATCACCGTGCTATGTCCAGCAACCCCGTCGTTGTCCATCGCTGGTGTGGCAGCGCCTCCTGGGCCGTTCGTCACATCCCCGTGAGTTCATTCGCAACTGGGAATTTGTGCTTCTTAATCCGCCCTCCTCCCCGCCTTCCGTGTGTCCCTGCCCCTCGGCCTTCGGCAGCCATCCCTCTGTTCTCGGTATCTATGAGTTTGTTTCTGTCTCATTCTATTTGTTTAGTTTTTCAGTCCAGATATAAGTGAAATCATGTGGCATTTGTCTTTCTCTGCCTGACTTATTTTACTCAGCATAACACCCTCTAGCCCAGCTACGTTGTCACGGATGGCAAGATGTCATTCATTCTGTGGCTGCGTCTTACCCCATCGTGTGCGCGTACCGCATCTCCACCCACTCATCTGCACACAGACGGCTGGGTCGCTTCCACACCTTGGCTGTTGTAGACAGCGCTGCAGTGGACATAGGGGCGCATACATCTTCTCGAATAATCGTGCTTGTTTTCTTTGGACGAGTATCCAGGAGTGGAATTGCCGGGCTGAACAGTAGCTCTATTTTTCACGTTCTGAGGAACCCCCACGCTGTCTTCCACGGTGGCTGCGGCACTTCCCTCCCCGCCTGCGGCGCACGAGGCCTCCGGTTTCCCCGCGTCCCCGCCAGCGTCTGACTTTTGTCGTCCTTTTAACAGTAGCCGTTCTGACAGGTACGAGGAGGCATCTCCCTGTGGTTTGCCCTGCACTTCCCCGAGGGCCGAATAGCTACAATTAAGAAGGGCTGACCGTTCCAAGGTGCGGGGCAGGCGGAACTCTCTTACACCACCAGCGGTGTGTAAACTGGCACACGCACTGTGGAAAGTCTCGGCAGGGTCCATGAGCGCCAAACCTATGGTTCCTCTTTGACCTACTGACTGCGTCCCAGGGAATAGACTCGGACAGGGTGCTTGTGGGTTTGCGATAGACAGGTTCTGAGACGCCCACAGTGGTTCTCCAGGGTAACCCCAAAGGGCAAACGACTCAGACGTCCACCGACAGAGTGAAAACAGTACAAAGATTGCAGCCACCCTCCTGGGTCATGAGTTCCATTTCCTCGGGGGACCTCACAGTTCTGTCTTCCACGGGACCCCAGTTCGCGCTCATGACCGGCAGCCTTGGCAGCCAATGGCCAACAGTGTGGCACACTCCGGAGGCCCATGCACATTAGGACGAATTGAACGGGTCTCCAAGCAACAAGGTAAAGACTGCGTTGATGAGACTGTAACTCCATTCATTAAGTTGGCTCCAATCGGAGCATCGGAAATGATTTGCAAAGAAAACCAACATTTTTACAGCAATCTTCCACAAGACCCTAGGTTACCCAGAAGAGGCGGAAGCACAAAATATTGGAAGTCTTTCTATACAAAGATGTAAGCAAATAAGAAAAAAATAAAAGAAATATAAATATAAGTCATAAAAAATTTAGAAAGTATTCTGTAAATAACAACAACAAAAAAATCATTGCATCCCAGACAGTATTTCAAAATAATGGAGAAAAGGGAAACAACTCTATAAATGTTATTGGGAAACAAGTCCTTTTGAAGATAAAATCTTAAATATTTTAAGTTTCACAAAATTAAAATAAAAAGTATTGAAAGAGTATCTTTTTATGATATTAGAGTAGGAAAGAGTTTCATAGGCGTGACACGTACAAAAGCCAGGATAAAATGTAGGATAATGAATAAGGTGGACGTAGTGCGATGTAGCGTAGAGAACTCAACACCCAGAACGAGGACCAGCTGCAAACGGAAGCGTGTGGCCATGACGCAGAGCCCATGTCCCGCACATCAGCGACGGCCTCGGGTGCCCTTTCCCTTAATGGACAGGGGAGGGAGCAGGAAAATATGCTTTGCGACCTTCGAGTTGCCCCTGATCTCATTCTCTTTATCTTATTTTCTTCTTTATCCTTACCCCTGCAGAACAAAACACTTTCATCCTCATTATTACTCGGCGTTTTTATTGACAGATATTATGCATTTTTCACATCAGCTTTGTAAATTAGGTGCTGTTAGGCCCATTTTACACACGAGAAGACTGAGGTTCCTACTGTCAGATAACTAGCAGACCCAGGAACCAAAAATCAGGCCTTCTGGTTCCTAACCCCCGTTCTATCGACAGCTCTGCAGGACCATCAGTGGACTTGGTGGCCACAGTATTTGGACAGCCGGCAGCAACCTCTGGCCACTACAGCCAACCAGACGGGGGAGGGAGACAGTATTTATTCGAGAGGTCATCTGGGCCCTTGGTTCTCTCCCCTAAGATACATGCACACACACACACATGATGCACACGTGCACACACCCACTCCTTGGATTGGCCTCCCCGTCCCCTCCTTGCCTGCCCCTCGGTCAGTGTTCTTCCATTTTCCCCAGGTCTTGCTGTTCCCCGCCTCCTGGTCCTCCGTCTGTCTTACTTCTCTCTCAGCCTGCAGTTTCCAAGTGTGGTCCCTTAGACTCCCCAGCCCCACGGGCCCATCTGGAAATGCGGTGGGCTTCTGCCCAGGGTTGCTGAGCTGGCCTCCTCCACTTCCACCCTTTTTCCGGGTCAGCCTGGCCCACTGCCCTGCTGGGGGGCCACATCCAGATGGCACCATGTCTGGGGGTCCCCTTCCTCAGCTCCTGGACACGCTCAGGCCCCCGCCCCCACGCGGCACTGAGCCCTATGCTAGGCATGCCGTGGGAGCTCAGTGGGCCCATCTACTCAGCTTGCCAGGACCTGAACGTTTGGCTCAGAAAAAGGTGAGGGCGCGGTGCCCAGAACCGGGGTGACACGCTCCCTTCCGGCCCTGGTTCCACAGACCCGATCTCTGAAACTTCTCTGGGTGGAATCATCCGCCCCAGATTCCTTCCCTGGGACAAGAGAGGGGTGGGTGGGGGCGCCCTGGCCCTGCTGCGGAACACCAGCCGCACGGCCCCCACGTTCGCACCACCCCCACCCCCAGGTGCAGGCTGGGAGCAGCACCGCCGCCCGTCCTCCCCCAGCCCCGGGAGTTTTGGAACGCAGCTGCCTGGGCCTGCGTCCTGGGGTCGAGACACAGCTGACCCACAATGCACCAGGTGACTGGGGAAGCCATCCCTCGCCCTGGTTCTCAGTTTACCCACCGGTTCGGTGGGGACGGGGAGGGGGATGCGTCGGACCTCCGGCTGCTTTAGAGGGCCAGTCTCTTAGAAGTCGTGCTGTGGATCGGTTCCGAGTAAAACAGCGCAGACCCGAGTCTGTGCGTGGCGCCAGCCGAGCCAGGACTCGCACGGCCCAGCAGCAGCGGAGGGACGGCGGAGGACGCGGGAGCAAGGCGTTCTAGAGAAACCTCTATGGGAGGACCCCTGGAAGCCGCAGAAAAAGAGTCCCCAGTTTAGCGTTTTCCCATCCTTTGGGACAAGCCCCCCAATTTGATTTCAGCTGTGCACACACCAACACGCGTGGACCTTTAGTTCGTACAGGCCTGGGAGGGAAGGCCTGCGTAGAGGAGGAAATTGGGGTTCTGGGTCGAGGGCAGCGTGTGGAGTGTCACCTGGTTGTTGAGTGGAAGCGTTTCCTCCACAGAGCAGCTTGATATAAAAGGAGACCAAGTGCACGTAGGTGCTATTGCGGAACAAATGGAGACGCCAAGGGGGAACCCGGCTGGCTCCGCAGCCCCACAGAGAGCCCGGCTGTCGGCAGCCCGGCAGACAGCATTCCCCCAGATGGTCCGTCTGGTTCCTCCGGTCCACCTGGTTTGGCGGAGCCCGGCGGGAGCAGCAGGCTGGACCCGCCTTTAGTTCCCGAGCACTGGTGTGCTGCTCACCTTCCCTCTCCTTGTCCCCTTCCAAAGTGGCCCAACTGGCAGGTGGAAGCCCAGAAGAGTGTCTGGCCTGGCTGGCAGCAAGCCGGGGGCCCAACGTGGGGAAGCCGTGCCCGCCCTCCTCCCGGACCCCACAGACCAGGACAGGGCGGGACCCTGGAGCCAGGGCTGTGACGGAGGCCTGATGGAACCCTGGGGAATTCCCGGTGGAGAGACGCCTCGGAGCCACCCCAGAGAGCGAGGCCGGCTTCCGGAGCAGGCAGGGCCTGTCTCTCTGAGGCAGGAGTGTCCCACCTGGGCCGCATGCAGCCCAGGATGGCTGTGAACGCAGCCCAACACAAAACAACACATTTACCTAAAACGTGATATGATTTTTTTGTGATTACATGTCGCAATGTATTTAATGTGTGGCCCAAGACAACTCTTCTTCCAGTGCGGCCCAGAGATGCCAAAACCTCGGGCACCCCTGCAGGGTGAAGTGTGAGGCTTTGCTGCTTCATCCCAGCAGCCCCGGCCCAGCTGCAGCTGGGGGAGTGGCCACAGCAAGGCCACAGGAAAGCGTGGGACATGCACAGGTGAAGGCTGGCCTTGGGAAGCCCTCCTTCTCCAAGGTGCCCCAGAGCAAGCCAGGTAGACCTTCTGGACACACACCGCCAACGCGTGGCTGGTTTCCACCTCCTCCCCACGGAGCCTCAGTGGGCTCCTCCGCACGATGCAGCAACACATCTCCCACTGGCCTGGGACCTGGGGCTGGGAGCAAGAGGGGCGCTTCGAGTGTCAGACACTCCACTGGTGGGGAGGGGAGAGCGACAGAGAAGCAGAGAGGTTCCTCCTGCCCTGGCCACGTCTCTCCCGCATTCTGTCCAACTCGCCTCAGGGCACGTACGAGACTCCACCTAGGACCTTGGTGTATCGGGACGCCCCTGACCGGCCCAGCCAGGGCCAGTAGCTTTCATATCCTGTCCTTGGCGGGTGAATCAAAAGCACACCGCATGATCAAAACCCAAGCACCGCACAGCCGCTGCCACCAGCGTCCTGCAGTCAGGTTTGGAAAGCCACGGTGACGTGACCAGTGGGGACTTCACCAGCCCCGCTGGCTTCCCAAGAGCAGAAGTGACTTCCCTCCTCAAATGACCAGCCACTTGGTTCCAGTGGCTCCGTGGGAGAGGCGCAGGCTGAGAGGCGGTGTGGCGTGGGCAAGAACCGGACTGCTGCCCGGTGCTACCGCAAACCTCCACCGCGTCTCTGCGCCTCCACTTGTGTACCTGTAAAATGGGCGTGATCCTACCTCCTACCTCTCCACCGTGGAAAGGCTCAGAGAGAGTCTGCACTGCACTGCGCCTGGCGTAGATTACTTCATGGGAGCTGCTCTTAATATTTTATTATCATAATCATTATTGTACATCACTTTAATTATTATTTTATAATGACAGTAAAAATGGAGATGGGGCCACAGAAGGCAGTTATGTCCACATCACCCCCCACACCCACCCCCCCTCCCAGTCACAGCTGTCTCTCACCTGGCACACTCAGGTGCCCTGGGACGTGCCAGGCTGGGCAGGGACCGTGTGACAGACGTGTGGGCAGAGCCAGACGCCAGAGCCCCCGGGGCAGGCACTCTCTCCGGTGCCTCCAACGCAGCTCTCAGGTGCGGCTGGTGGCGGTGGGAGAAAATGTTCAGAACTCAGTGCGGGTGGGGGTGGGGAGGAGGGAGGCCTGGGGCTGGGTGGGGGCCTGGGTGGGTCCTGGGAGGTGGCTCTGGAGGCTTGTTTTTGGCATGGTTGGGAACCTTGGGGCTGGCACTGGGGTGAGAGGTGATTTGGATCCTTGTGGGTGTCTGGGGAGGGGCCGGCAGGTGGGCCCCAGTGTTCTCTGGGCCAGTGGGTCTGATCCCAGAGGCTCGATCAGGGCCAGTGGAAGTTTCTAGGATACCCAAGGCACGTGTTTCTGAGGCGGTGGCCGTTGGTGGCTGGAGACGGGCCTGATGAGGAAAGGAAACTTGACCTTCTGAGGTTTCGCAGTTCCTAGGGTGTGCGAGTGCACGCATGTGCACACATGTGTGCGGCTCCCTCACACTGCAGCAGGAAGCACCACAGAGAGGTCCGGGTGTGCCTGGCCGCCTGGTGTCTGGGTCGCAGCTGCTGTCCCCTCCACGCTGGTGGAGCGGTTTTCACCGGCTTCTTTCCTGCGGGAACAGGCCACCCAGCTTCCTGGCGAAATCCTCCTCCGGCCTTCACTCGCCTCATTCATCTGCAAACATGTATGTGGCGCCGACTATGTACTGGGCATCGGGACACATCAGTGAGTGTGGCAGACATGAGCCACATCCTTGTGCAACTGACCCTGGAGTTAGGGGGACACTGACCTTCGCTGTCCCCACACATCTGCACGTTCAGATGCCCACTGACCTGTGTCAGGTCGATTGCTTTCTTTGTCTGTACACCAGATTGACTTTGTCCCCCACCCGACCCCACCACCCCAGTCTTGGAAGCTTTGCTTTTTTCTCCCTGGGGTGGCGTGGGTGTCCAGACTTAAGAAGAATGCCTGGCAGGCTGGGCCCAGGGGCTGATTCTGGTGTGGCATCCCCTCATTTTCGGAGGAACCGAAATTTAGTCCTCTCAGACGCCAGCAAGACACTGGGGGCCTCCCTAGTTATCCAGGGGGCCTCCCAGCTTACGACGCCCCGAGTCTCCCTGCGACAGTTCAGGCTGAAAGGCAGGGTTGCAGTGGGGCTGGGGAACAAGAGCCCCTCTGTGGGTCTGAGCTTCCGTGGGCCAGGCCGTGAGCAGCTGGCAGGCAGACGTGCTTAGCAAACCCCCCGGGGAACCCGAGGTGTCCTCGGGGGAACCAGGAAGGTGCCGGCGGAGAGGTAACCCTGTGGTCGCGTTTAAGCACGAGACCGGGGAGGAGCTGACAGCAGCGTCCACGGCGAGCACTTCAGGTCCAGTGTCAAGACCATTCCGATGCCCCTAGTTCACGGATGGCCGAGGCCTATAGTTCCAGCGCTGTCTCCACCCGTCACCGCAGGCGCTCTTTGGAAGCTGACGGCGGCGTTCTGGCGTCGGGCCAGCCTGGCCTTGAGTCCTGGCTGGAGCCCTTATGCGCTGCTGGGGCTGGACCGGCGGTGTAACCTTGCCACGCACCAGTTTCTTCTGAAAATGGACGTCACGCTCCCCACACAGGGCTACTATGTAGCATAATTATGAAAATACTGAGTTCAGGGCTTAGAAGCTATTTTTTTCTTTTACTAACTCATAGAATTCCATACCCTTATTTATTTATTTAAAAATATATTTGGAAACTCTTTTGACCTATAATAACGAAATGGGTACACAGTCACCACCTCCTGGATTAATTGTGAGGACTAATGAGATCATGTCAACAGACTGGGTGGTTTTAGTCATCGCTCTGTCCCTTGGACCTTGTACACAAAGGGGACTCAATAAACAACTGGAATAAATGAATAAATACACGAGCAAATGAATCAGCGATGTTTTCCTCATCCAAGTCCCCTTGCCTATGAAAGAACATCCAAATTTTAAAAAGAGCAGCAGCTAAGATGCGTCGTTGTTATAATGGCAACACCTACAGGTCCCCACTCCCTCCACCCACCTGCCAGGTCAGCCTCCCCTCCCGTCTTTGCCGTCTGGCAGGGCCGGGCCTTCGCCTCCTGCCCTCCCTCCAGCCCTTCCTGCCTCACACACGCTGGGCCTCGGGCTCACAATACCTGCTCTCGTCCACCTGGGAAGTTCTTATCCATTCTTAAAATTCAGGTTGGGGATCATTTCCTCCAAGAGGCATTTCCTGAACCTCCTTCCTCCAACAGAGCTGGTCATTCCCAGCACTACCCCCCTGCACAGCGTCCACAGTCCTGGGGCTTGTTCTTATCACGGCCTTTATCTCGGGGTAGAGAAGCGATTGATTTCCCCAGTCTGTCTCCCCACTGAGCCCACGAGACCTCACCTGTTTCTCCCTCCCTCCCTCTCTCCCTCTCTGCCTTCGTCCCTGCCTTCTTCCATTCTTCCCTTCCTCGCTGGCTCATTTTCATCCAGCAACATGATTTATGCATTTGTTCTGCACCTGGAATTAGGAATGTAATAGTTCACAGAAACACCGGAGTCCTGGCCTTCACATTAGCTTGTACTGTGGGGGTAGCCACAGTGGTGAAGGTCATGGTGTTGGTGGTGGTGATGGTGGTAGATATGGTGATGGAGGTGATGGTGGTGGTGATGGTGGTGATCATGGTGATGGTGATGATGGTCATGGTGGTCATGGTGGTGGTGGTGGTGGTATAGTGGTGGTGACGTCACTACAGAAATTAAACACATCCTTATCTCAATAACTATCCGGTTATGGTTGCGATGTGGCTGACAGAAAAAGTGCTTTATATTCCCTTCTCTCCTCTTAACATGGAAATATGTTTCAATCCTCAGGGCCCTCAGCTGTGGCTTGTCCTTGGTCATCTGTCCCTGAGCGGGCAGGTGACCGCTCAAATCTCGGTTGAGCCCTGGCCACGTGTGGACACCGCTCTGGGCGGTCACGGTCTGCCAGCAAACACCATGGGCCGGAACAGACGAGGGGCAGACACGCTGGAAACAAGCCCATCAGCGGACAGGAGGGCGTGAGTGCTGTGAGAGTGGGCAGGTCAGGGCTCGGAGGGTGCCGTGGGGGTAACTGCCCTGGGTGGATGGAGAGGGGGTTGTCATGGGAGAGCTTCTCTGAGGAGGAGGAGGAGTTTGATCTGCGCGCTGAAGGCCGAGCAGGAGCCAGTCTCGGGAAACGCTGCCCCGTTGGGTTATTTCTGCCCCGCTGCCTCCTGGGCATCCCACCAAATGCTCCCAGGCTCCAAGTGGCGCCCT
>PVKM010041050.1:0-13264 GCA_004027735.1 Carollia perspicillata
GAGGGGAAAACTGTATAACTAGATGGATGAATAAGTTGGCAACTTTGTCAACATTCCTTAAACAGGTACCTGTCAGCCCTTCTCTACCTTTGACTCTACTTATTCTCCCCAATAATTTACCCCAGGTCCCACTTCACGGAGGAAACAAAAGCTATCGGACACAGACTCCACTCCTTCAACCTCCTTTCCACCAAATCTGTACACTTAGCTACATCTGTATCCACCCACACCCCCTTCCTTCCCGTTTCTGTAGTGGAGGTGTCACTGCAAAGGCCAATCCCTCCCATTATGCTCAGAACCCTATTCTTCCTGCTCAGTTAATTCACCCCTCCTATTTAATTGATTGATGCCATCCATTAATTCGCCCCTTCCATTTTCAGTATCTGCACACCTCTCTCTTCTCCATCTCCATCCCTCCAGCCCTCCCTCTCTCACCGATACGTGCCATCAACATTTCAACACCATCTATTCTCATTCCCTCTCATTTAAAAGGATCCCCTAAGCCTAGATGTGCCTCCAGTTACCTGCTCCATCTCTCCTCCAACTCATTACAAATTCATTACAAATTCATTACAAAAAGAATCACCACTTTTCCTCCCACCAATCCCTTTTGTCCACTTTAATCTGCCTTCCTTTTTGGCCCACCAAACATTGCTCTCACTACAACAATCACCTCCATATTCTGAGCCTGATGCAAAATGTCAGGCAACATCACTCCCGTCCGTTCAGCACATTTTGTCATCATGTATCCCTCCCTCCTTCCTAAAACATTTTTTCCTTTGGTCTCCATCATACAAAATACTTCTGATTCCATGTAAAACTCTGGCTACTCTTTCTCACTCTTTTACAGGCTCATCCCCCTCTTACAGATTTTAATTGGTAGAATGCACTCATTTCCTCTCCCTGGAGTTTCTCCCGGAGTGACTCTAACCATTCCCATGGCTTCACCTATTATCTACATACAGATGAGTCTCCTACCTGCATATCTCCCACTCATACCTATTTCTTCTAAACTTCGAATGTATACGTGAAAATCAGTACTTCCTCTCAGATATCCATGGGCACCTCAAACTCCATATGACCAAAACTGAACTCACAATTTTCTCTTAAACCTGCTTGCACTCCAGGGCTCTCTACTTCAGCATAACCCTCTGCCCACTTGCGTGTCTGAAATTTGGTACTCATCCCTAACACATCCCTCTCTCTCATTCCCTGAAATCCAGTCACATGCCTCCTACATATTCAAATCCATTCACTTCTGTCCAACTTCACAGCCATTACCCTACCTCAGACTTTAACTTCTCCAAATTGGACTAGTGTTTATGCTTCTTAACTAATGCCCTTATATCTTCTCTTCCTTTTAATCCATACTGCTGCAGAATAATCTACCTAAAATGTGATACATCTTCATGTTTCACTGCTGTTTAAAACCCTTCAAATGCTTCCTAATGCTTTGAAGATAAATATCAAAGTCTTTTAAATCATCTGAAGGCCTTGCATTATATGGCCACTCCCTTCTCCACCTTTATCCAAAACACTATACTTACATTCTTACACCCATTCACTATGCTCAAATCACACTGTACAAGATACCACATACTATACATCAAATTTAGAAATATTTCTTCTTTAATAATAATATCTTATGCTGGAATGGTATACAGAAGCAGGCAATCTTATATATTTGAAGTATAAATTGGTAAAATCTTTGAGAACAATTCAACAACATGTGTCAAAATTCTACAAATTTTGTATAGTGTTTGATCTAGATATTTCTGTTCTTTAGATTCAACCTCATATAATAATCATGGAGGTACTTTTACAATAGTGAAACCTGGAAATAAACATCATGCTTTGTTTACATGGTAGAACATTTTTTTAATGTAGGGAAAAGGTTTTCTTTTGATATAGATAGACAAACACACACACAGATAGAGAAGAGAGAGAGACCCAACATTAATACTGCATATATAAAAAACATCGTTTTTAGCACAATCTAAACAGATGATCTCTAGCTTGCTGAAATGTTTTTAGTTACCTGACATGTTATCTTTAATAACTGGATTACTTAGGAAAACTTTTATGTTCAAAGTATTTAAGATCAAGAAATGATTTTAACATGCCCTGAATGAGGTATGCAACATTCACAACAAAGTCAAAAATTTAGAAAGACAATTGTTTCTGTTCTTTTCAAGATGGATGCTTTTTCACTCATCAATGCCATTGGCTTTGGCAATTGCTGCTACATATAATCCTTAGTTACTCTGTTTTAGTAAACCCCCACTTCAACATGTAGGAAGAATGAACTAGACACAATTAAGAAAAGCACAATCAATTGAACTCTTTGCAGAAGATGCACAGGTACGATAATCTACACTTACTGTGAATGTGAACAGAAGAGATCAAGTACAATGAATATTTGGAAGAGGGGCCAAAAATATGGAATATTTTATTCAATAAATAATGCAACAAACATTTACTGGGTGCTTCCTGTGCATTAGATAGTATGTCAAGTAATGGAGACACAGAGATAAATGACAAATGGACCCTGCCTTGTATAAATTAGGTTAACTGAACCCATTCTATAAAAACATGAGTCAGCATTTCTTCACTCACTGCGTACTTGCCACTCACCTAGGACCACTGTTATTTCTACCTTTAGATTGCAATCCTAGGAGTTAATCACTACTGATCCCTACCTTTCTGAGCTAGTATTCTTTAAAGGCACCATACTTCATTTCTATCCTATTCCATTTAGAACACTGTCCAAAAAGTAAAATTTCATTCCTATAACATGCCATCTGTCACCTCCCCCAGGGATGGCCTCAGACATGGCGGTTGACAACGAGTTTCTTATCAAGCTCTTGATACGACATGAGAATGCAGCTTCCCTGATGCTGGAAGTCAGTGTCAGAGCAAGGGTCAGGCCCATGAAGTCAAGGAAGCCTCCCACACCTCACATCCTATCATTCCTGACCTCAGCTCCCCAATTTGAAAGCAACAACCACACATATCTCTCCTGCTTCCATCTTCATATCTCTCTGAATTTCCTTCCCCCAAGTCATCCTCTCAGGGTGTTGAAGATTTTTTAAATGGCCACAAGTTTTCTGCTCCCTGTTTCTATGTCCCTTTCAATGTGGCTTTACAGGTCTTCCACCATCTGCATCGGCCTTGTGACTTGACTTGGCCAAGAAAATATGGTAGAAGCAATAATGTCCAACTAAGTTCTTAAGCTAGGTCTCGAGAAGCTTTGCAAGCTTGGACCTTCTTAGAAATCTGCAGCCATCATAAGGTTGAAGGAAAACATGGAAAGAGACTCCAGTTATCCCAGCTACACAAAGTAAGGCCACCATAAATCGACAGGCTGAGCTAACTCACTAGCTAACTATAGATGCACAAACAAGCCTGGCCAAGATTAGACTAACCAGATCAAGACTAAAAAGTGAAATTCCCAGGTGAACCTAGTCAAAATTTCCAACCTGCCAAATTACTGTTTTAGGCTACTGACTTTGGGGATGGTTTGCTACAAAGCAAAGCCACCTGATCCACAGGGCTTCCAGTCCTCCATCCCAACCACTATCCATGTATATGCTCCGTAAACTAATACTTCACAAAATGCACCCTCCACTTTTCTGCTCTAGTTGAACCTATGATTTTCAGTGAAGTTAATGCTCTTTCTCTGAGACCATCTCGTTTAGGTTTTTTATTTTCCCACAACACATGTATGCTTGTGATTGGAAGGAGTCCCACATTCAAAATACCACTTTTTCATGCTCAAGGGAGGATCTGCTCCCCTTTAACATCTGTGACATCTGTCTCTTCCACTGACTACTACCTCTCCTCATTAATATCTCTCTGTAACAGAGTCCATGGGGCCTTTGGGATCTGAAAAACAACTCTTTTCTCCAATTTGTCTTGGGAAACTGAATGGCCTTTGGAAAATCTGTTCAGCACCTGGAATCTAAATTTGCTTGACTCCACACATACAGTGAGGTTGGTTCATTTCCTCACTACTTAAGCATTCCTCCATAGCTATACCCTTGAACTTGTCAACACCCAAAGCTACTCCACCCTGAAATATTTCAAATCTTAAACCATAAGACTGCTTTCACTCATCCATACACAATAACAAACTAGAGTGACCACAATTACTCTTTCTGTGATACCGCTCACAGAATTCTCTCAAGAAAAGGGTACCAGAATTAGATGCACATATGCCTGAGCTTTAAAAACCATTTAGGGACCAATCACCCTCATGATATGTAAAAGTCAGCTGAAAGCATCAATGAGAGACAATAACCCCAGGAAATATTTTTTAAGAATGAAAGTAGATTTGTTTTCCCAGATAATATGTCATACTGGAAAGCTACAACAATGAAAATACTGTAGAATTAGTACTGTGAGAGTCAAGTAGATCGATGGAAAGTAATAGAAATCCTAGAAATAAACTCAAATACATGTAAATATGTATTTAATATAGGATGAATTGTCATGTTAATCAGTGAACAAAAACATTATCCAGTAAATGGTATTGGAATCATTGGTTAACTTGTTTAACAGAGAAACATTAACTAGAATTATTATCTTATGTCTACATAAATAAATGTCAGATTATTTATGCTTAAAATGAATAATCAGGGCCATTCAGTGGTTAGAAGGTAAATATATTTACAAATAAAAAGAGTAAAAGCTTTTTTGTAGCATGACTAAAAGAGTCAGTCACATAAAATTTTAAATCTTTATGTTGAAAAACACTAAATAAAAGAAACAACACTTTGAAATATATTTGCAAAACACATCAAAAGTGTATTATTATAATCTCTTACAAATCAAGAAGCAAAAATACAAATAATTGAATTTTAAAATGGACAATATAAATAAAAATTAAATTAAAAAAATAAATGCAAATGGCAAAAAAAAAGAAAGAATTCAACAGCCCAGATCTTCACCTCTACGTCTGATCTTTGTCCCAGACTCCAGACTGTTATATACAACTGCTTGCTCTACATTTCCCTTTAAATGGCTAATACACCTCTTAAACAGAACATATCTAAACTGAACTCTTGATCTTAGCCACGCTCCCAAACCTGGCTCAATTAACAGCCTTCCCTATGTTAGTTAATAGGAACTCCGCCCGTCTACTCCACCAACCTTGAAGTCCTCTTACTCTTCTTTTAACTCATCCCCATATCAAGACATCAGAAAATCCTGTTGGCCCCACCTTCAAAGTTCCCATCACTTTCTCTCAATGAAGTTACCATCATCACTTCTCTACATAAGTGCAAAAACAGGTCTGCCTTGGTTAAAATATGTAACTTGCATTCTGTTGCCCTTAAGACAAAAATAAAACTCCTTAATCTGGCTCCTTCTTACCTCCCCAGCTGCATTTCACATCATGCCCTTGACCCTGCACATCAGCACACCAGCCTCCCTTTACGACATCCTGCTTGCCTATACAGGGCCTTTGCATATTAAATTCCCTTGGCCTGAACATCTCTTCCTTCTTCTCTTCACTAGTGTAATGTTAAGTGTTTATCAAATCACATCTCAAACACCATTTCCTGAAGGATGCCCTCCCTGATCTCCCATCGAGGTGAATTTCCCTCATTACAGCAGCTTTAGCAACATCTTACTGCTGCAACATTGCATTGCATACCTGATCGTTAGATGATTTAACGTCTGTCTCTCCAACTTGATTGTTCGGGCTTGGAGGGCAGAGAGCAACCTTATTTTGTTCACTGTTGTAGCCCCAGTGTTTAGCAAAGACTAATTCATAGAAGGTGCTTAAATACTTTTTTTAAATGAATGAAAATTACAGAAAAGAGAGTCAGTGGTTAAGATATACAATTTCTCTAGGCATAGAACATACTAATAGTATCCCCATACTATTATTTCTAGGATTATTCCAAGTTCTCCAGCTACTAAATTCATTCCTGGGCATGTGGGAAACTCAGCCAGGACAGTTAATCCAATTCTTACATTTCACTTCACATTCTACTGATTGTCTGCCCCAGCTCTAAGTCCTTCAGCATTTAGGAATCAGGGTCTGAAAGGACATTAACAGATTAAATAAATCAGTGAGCAAGTACAATGTCCATCTTGTTCTATACTGGCCCACCCCCTCCCTTCTTCCCAGCCAACAAATAAAAGTGACCTTCCAAGATTCAGGGCCTGAGAAATGCTGGAGGTAGATAGGCACAGACATAAATAGGAGATTCTTAACACCACTTGCTGTGAAATGACTTAATTTGTGATCAGAGAAGCTCAATTCTTTTACTGGCTTAAACAGATGATGCTTGCCCACAAAATAGTTGGAAAAGAATGCGCTACCTGATGCATTTTTCCCCTCTTCCTCCAAGCATAATAAAGAATTGACTTCTCAGATTTAACAATAATGACTTCGGGGGATGGAATTTATGTTTCATGTCTTCCTTAAAATATTATAATAAACTATAAGGACCTGAAAATGGTCAAAAATTCTTGAATAGGTTGAACAAGAACTGGGAGACTACCAAGGGCTATCTGCACACACTGGGTTTTAGCATCACGAGGCACCTTTGTGCAGGCTCACTCACTCCTCCTAGATCACTATCTTTCACACAACCCCAGGAGTCAGGTGTCACGGAGCTCAATTCTAAGAGCACAGATTAATGGTAGAATTTTTACAAAGGAGAAAAGGGAATTTAAGCTTGTGAAAAATATACTGTCCAAAAGTTTTCGAGTATTTGGTCGCTTTTATCAATCATCTTATTCTTACAAGACCTACAATAAAAAAAAATGAAACTTCAGTGCATCTGGGACACAAATAGTTACAGGTTGCTTCAGAAAAGTTTAATCTGACATTGAGGCAGCACAATTCATCTGTGCTGAGCTACCTGGCCTGAACTACATATCTTATGAAACTGTAGCAAGCTACTAAAGGCCTAGGAAATCAGACTGATGTGAATTATTCCACCAAGCCTATTTAGAAATAGAACTTATCAAAAGAAAATGCAAAGAAAATGTAAACAAAGCAAAACAAACGAACAAAAAAAACAACGATTTGCAGACCAGGAAGGAAGAATGCTGCATGATCACTGACTCTCAAGAATTCCAGTTACTAATCCAGGTAAGTCTAGACCTTTGCAGTAAGTAACTTTTAAGTTTTAATTAAATGTGCTTTCCCTGTTCTTCCTTTACCAAAACCAGATAAAATCCAAGCAGAACTCATTAGCTTTTAGACTTTCTTTTCCTGAGCTATCAGAATCAACTATTTCTATTCCATATATGAGGAATGCATAAAGTCATGGAAAGCTGTGCTTCATTTTGTAATAAATACCAGATAATTTACATTTTATTTTTTCTCTCCTTTCTTACTGCTTATAGAAATGAGTGCTATAAAATTGTATTTACATATCCTTTGATTATTGCTGCCTATGGAACATCACACATTTTTTACTTCCTCATTTAAACTGAGTTTCTATTTCCACTAATGAAACATGGTACAATCACCTAAGGCATTATGCGAGAAACACTGCATGTGTTCAAACTGCAGTAAACTGGCTGGGTTATCTCAGGAAAGTGAAATGACCTCCCTAAGCTTCAGTTTCCTCCTCTGTAAATTGGAAGCCATTATAATAAGCAAGAGAAATGATTCATGTTAAATTCTCATACTCTGAAAAAACCTAGTAAAAGTCAGCTTAAAACATAACTGAAAACATGCATTCTGAGACCTTGCTGCACATTGAGATCCAAGAGAGAAAAATAAAGCTCTATTAAGAACCTGGGCCACCAGGAACACACACCCACTAGCTACATCTGCTCATTAAAATGCGTTCCCGCACCAGCTGTTTTGGCATCACGCAGGAGCTGGTTAGAAATGCAAACTCTCAAGCCCCAACCCAGAACCACTGAATCATAATTTTCATTTTAACCTGATCCCCAGATGATTCATATTCCCATTAAAATTCAAGAATCACTGAGCTAAGTGATACGCTCCTGTATATATGCCTCATAGCTTGCTGGACAAAAGTTCAGCTTTCAGCAAAATGACCAAAGTATGCACCACGGATCTTTGGGGTCACTTGCCAAGAGTTAAAATCATAAATACTGTACCTATATATTATTACACATGACCATACAAAACAAGTGTTCGTGAGACACCTCTTTTTTTTAGAGAGAGAGAACTTTTAGAAAAATGTATGTAAGCCAAACAGAAGATATGCCAGCAAACAAGGTCTCAACAGACTAAGAAAATCGATTCTAAGAATCGCAGTCTGCAGCTTCTTCTCTGCATCTGCAATGAAGCAAGGCAGCGATTGGATTACAGAATAGTTAACAAGACTATGTGCTCTGTTGAGGCCGGTTTATTTCAAAGGTGTACTAACCTAGATGCACTCAAACAAGGAACAGGGCTTGCTTAAGGTAAAGATAAACCTTTCACTAAAGGAGTTACAGGCCAAGGGTATGACTACACACCATGACCAGCCCAGTTAGGAATTTATGACCAGATCACCCTGGGAGGCTACTTTCTGGAGAATCCCTTTTTTCATCTTCAACATATAGGATGGTGGTACAATAAAATCATAGTGGAGCTGAAAAGTTCCTATTGCCCAGTGATGTCATGGCGGTCATAATTAACATCTTACACACTTTCCATCATATTACAATTGCCTACTGTATCCCGTATAATACAGTAACATGCTGTGCAGCTTTGTGGCCCAGGAGCTGTACGGGAACATAATTGTCACCCCAAATATGTGTGAGACATCTCTTCACAAGCTTAAATTTCCTGAGTTGGACAGAGCCCCCTTCTTACTACCACCAACTCTGGAAACAATTTTTAAAAGCAATTCATGTGATTTTATGGGTAATTTTTATAGTTAAATACATGTAGTTCTCAGTTGGGAGCCAGCTTTTGCATAAAAAGAAATACGCCTGAATTGTGCTCTATGATAACCATCTCTGAACTAAAAAAGAGAATTCCTTTCTGATCCTTCCTCACACTGAACTCCTGTAACATTGTGTTTTCTTCATTTAATTTTCAACCCATGCTAACTTTTATACAATCTGTAAATATATACCAGAGAACACAAGCCACATACAATATTCAAGACACCCAGTGGGGAGTCCGGTGCAACTGAATTGCTGTTTTGTACGTTTTCTTGGGGATGGTAGATGATGTGGCTTTATTCTCTCTCGAATGGGCACTATGACGTCCATTTACCTTTATTATGCGGCTGGTCTTCCTATGTTACTCCTTTCCCATAATAGCCAAAATCAACTTGTAAGATGCTTTAAATTGCATGTATCTTTTTCCCTATTCTGATTTCAAATGCAATTTTGTATGATATCTATTGAGAAGAAAATAAGCTCATTTTTAAAACAATTACCTAACATTGAAGCTAAGAAACTGCATTTTCTGCTGAAGATGAGTGTTTTTCATCTCTTAAATTGAGTCTCATATGAATGATATCTAGATTATCACTCTTTACTTTGGCATAAATCTAAAATCCTTTCACTTGTCTCAAAGCCTTGCCCTGCTAAGGAGGACTAGCCTTCTGATCACCTAAAGAGGCCCATTTTTGGTCTCCTAGAACAATGCTAGGCAGTTTGATTCAATGATTATTACAGATAGATTTGCATACAGCTTTCTTCTGAAAAGTTGTAGACCACTTAAGCAATGTCATTTAATGGGCAGAAAAATTCTTTCAAGAACTGTAATGGAGCATGAAAAAGAATAAAACCCACAAAATACATGAATTCAATAATCTTTCTTAGTAATACAGAAAAATTACAATTCAGAGTGAAGAACTAGAGGCTGAATACCCTATTATTTTAAAATAAAGCATGATTAAATAGGCACAGCCTACCTCATGCCTCAGAATCAGAGGGCAGTAGCCCATGTTACGTCTTCTGGAAAACCACATTCATTTCAGAAAAACGTAAATTCAATATATGCTTATGCCATCTGTGGAATTTACTGAAGATAAGGAACAGCGATTGATTGCAACAATGACTTTATATGCGCTCACTAGACAACGTTGTTTGTAGTAAAACAAGAAAGTCCAGGCTTCCGCAGATGAGCTCCCATTAGAGGGTCTCCCATGAATCGATGTTACTATGCCCTCTTTAAGAGTCTGCGCCCTTTTTAAAGACCTAGTGAAATGAAGGGAAAAGTGGTGTTTTCAGTTTTCCCTCAGCACTGCTCCCTGTCAGGGAATAATGCCCAGGACCAGCTTTTTGGAGAGTAATTCGGGAAATGCTGACTCCATAATACCACCATTAGCACTTTCCCTACAGATAAAGCCATATAAAACTGCTCGACGACTATGTATTAATGACATCCTGCAATATTATTTTTCATGACAAAAATAACAACAAATTGGAAACAACCAAAACACCCTTTGAGAGCAGAGAAATAACATCATAATAAACTATACATCAGAATAATATGCAGCAATTTTTAACAGTGAGTTGATATGGAAGCATCTCTACGGTAAAAGTCCGGGAAACTGTAGGATATCATGTACCACATATAAAAAGCCTATACATGAACCTGTGAGCAGAGGCATTAAAAATCTGGAGTGGAAGGAATAGAAGTTTGGGGGAGAGGTAAAAAGAGAGATTTTATACTTTCTCTTATGCCTTTTTGGATAGCTTGAATATTTAGTGTATGCATGCATTATGTTTACATAATGGTTGAAAACATTGTACTAGGATTAGAAGGAAAAATGACAGCATCAAGCAGCCTACACTACTCAGGACCATGGAGTACAGGACACAGTAGCTAAATCACTGTGACACCGTCATCGTTCTGTGCTTCTGCCCTGACTTTTCCCGACACACCAGCTCTGCTACTAGCTGACTAATCAACAGATTTACATTTTCTGAAAGATCATTAACATGTATCACATGGTGTTTCATATAGTCATTAATCTGGAGACTGTATTGTTAATTATTCTTGCTTATTAATATATTATCCATTCAGTATTTTTCCACTGACTTGGCATTTATCAGTTTTTATAGTGTGTGAAAGATAGCAGTATACCAAATGCTTTTTTGAAGAATTTATTAAAAAATATCATCACAAAATAAATGACAGTGTTTAGGAAGCCTACAGGATTATCCAGATAAAATCTTCAATAAAACTTAGCTATTTATCTTTATTGAAAATATTCCCTAACATAAGCTCAAGTATCTCAACTATATAATGTACAGGTAGACTATTCCTTTGCCTATTTTTCCACATTAACTTACAGAAATAAAAATAAAGTGCCTTAGTTCTATTATTCCATTATCCACCTACTGTCATTTTAAATGCTAAATTAGGGTTATGTTGGTGAGAAAAGACTGAATTTAGACCAAGACCATACATGTGATTTACAGTAACACCATTAGCCTTCAGGTAATTCAATTGTCTGCTATGATGTAAATTTTTTTTAAACTACAGACTTTCAGGAAACTCTCTAAAAATATTGCATCTGATATGTAAGACCACACACCTTCTTTTTGATCACTATTTATACCTTTTTCATTATTGCATAGATCCCCTCGGTCTGGATCGGCATTCTGGTCATGGAGCCAGCCCCCTGAATCTCTACAATGCCAGCCAATCTAACTGTGTTCATGCATGAGAACCTCCAGTGCATAATGTATACGTTTCAGGCTTCTAGCACCACCATAGAGACAGATAAGTTTATTGGTTATGTTGCTCCAAAGTTATTTCCTTTTTAAATGTAGCATATATAAATTATACAAAATGCTTTTCCTTATTTTGGAACAAAGACATTCTTGGTGAATTATATCTCACTAACTTTTGTTCATCATCCCTGTACTCACATTTTCAGAAGTCTCTCTATTGGTTGAATTACACTGTCATACCTTTTTAAAAATCCCCAAATTACTTGAGTGACAGTCATTTAATTCCCATCTCTACTATGTTTTCATTTTAAGTGACAGAGCTAGAACCATCCACATTATTTTAATAAATTTGAAAATTAAAGAATCAAAATTACTCTTGCCAAAAGCTAGAGTAATGGTTTCTAGAAAAATATAAATATAAAAAAATCTACTCATTTTCTTTTAGTTAAAATTAATGAAAGTGACCCATAAGATTTGAAAAAATGCTCATCTTCACTAGTTATCAAAAATATGCAGATTTAAATTAGAACACAGTATCATGTACCAAAATAATTTATCATGCCTAAAATTAAAAAGACTAAGTATACTAACTAATTGTGGGTGAGGGTGTAGAGCCACTGGAATGTTTATGCATTGTTGGTAGGTGAATAAACTGGTATGACCGCTTTAGAAAACTGTTTTATCAAAACTATTTTGCCAAAGGTAAAAACAGACATAGAATAAAACAGTTTTACCCTATGACCAAACAAATATAAGGCATATACCCATCAGGCACTCATAACAGAAAAAAAACATGTAAAGAATATTTACAGGACTATTTATGTAGCCAAAGACTGGAAAGCACCTAACTGCCCTTCAACAATAGATCAGCTTATGGTACATTAACACAAATAGAATATACACAACAATAAGTGTGAATGAGCATCAACATGCAAAGATGAATTTCACAAACATGATTTTGAATTAAAGAAGCCAGACACAAAAGAATAGGTAATGCCCGATGGATTGGTTTTAGTGTTAACCTTGTCCATGACCTATTCAAAATTTCAGGAAAGAGAATGGCCTTGAAGAAAGAATATATCAGAACCTCTGAGGCATCTCCAAAAATGCCAACATGTGAATCATAAGGATGCCAGAAGGAGAAGAGGAAGAGCAAGAAAATGAAAACTTATTTGAAAAATAATGAAAGAAAACTTCCTTAATTTGGCAAAGGAAATAGACATATAAGTCCAGGAAGCACAGAGAGTCCCAAAAAAGTTAGACCCAAAGAGGAACACACCAAGACATGTCATAAAATGCCAAAGGTTAAAGATAAAGAAAGACTCTTAAAAGCAGCAAGAGAAAAGCAGAGAACTCCTACAAAGGAGTTCCCATAAGACTATGAGCAGATTTCTCAAAAGGAACTTTGTAGGCAAGAAGGGACTGGTAAGAAGTATTCAAAGTCATGCAAAGCTAGATTACAACCAAGATTACTCTGTCCAGCAAAGCTATCATTTAGAATGGAAGGGAAGATAAAGTGCTTCCCAGGCAAGGTAAAGCTAAAGAAGTTCATCATCACCGAGCCATTATTACATGAAATGTTAAAGGCACTTATTTAAGAAAAATAAAATCAAAATCATAAATATTAAAAAGGCAACAAAGT
>PVKM010041051.1:0-13245 GCA_004027735.1 Carollia perspicillata
TCCCGAGGAGACAGTTTTCGTCCAAACCTGAATAATAAGACAGCAAAACAAAGTTCTGGGGTGGTGGGGGGAAGGAAAGAGGGGAGGAAGGCCCTCTAAAGCAGGGGGATGTCAAACTCATTTTCACCAGGGGGCCACATCAGCCTTGCGGTTGCCTTCAAAGGGCTGAATGTAATTTTAGGACTGTATAAATTTAGGCGAGAGCTTGGCGCTGCCGACGGGTAGAAACAAGGTGCTGGGCCTGATAAAACAAGGAGTAGGGCTGCGTACAGCCCACAGGCCTTGTGTTTACCACCTGTGCTCTAAGGTCTTCCTCTTTGGCCTGGCTGCTGTGGCTCAGTTGGTTAGAGTATCATCCCACACACCAAAAGGTTGGGGGTTCGATTCCCAGTCAGGGCACATACCTAGGTTGAAATTTTGATTCCTGGTCAGGGTGCATGAGGGTGCATGTGGGAGGTAACTGATCAATGTTTCTCTCTCACATCAATGTTTCTCTTTCTCTCTGAAATCAATAAACATATTTACATTTTTTAAAGTTTTTCTCTTCTTCAGGGTACAAGTCCAAGTCCTTACTCTGTCCATCAAGTCTCCACACGATCTGACTGCTCCCCTGTTGCTCTCCCCCAGGTCACTCTACTCCAGCCACCCTGGCACACAACCACCCTAGGGCCTTTGCACTTGCTGTTTGTTCCACGCAGTGCACAGATGCTCACATGGCTAATTCACTCCCTTCTTCAAGTCTTGCTTGAAGGTCACCTTCTCAGGGGGCTCTGAAACTATGCTGATTTTTTCCTCTTAGTCATCGCCTTCTAACATACTCTGAGATTGATTTATTGTTTGTTATGTATTACCTTTCTTGCCCTCCTAGGTGATATGACCCAGTGGGGCAGTTACTTTTGTCTGGTTTTATTCTTTGTACCTAGAATGGTACCTGGACCACAGTAGGTGTTTAATACATTTTGGGGGGTAGACAGATGGACAGATGGACGGATGGATGGATGGATGGATGGGTGGGTGGGCTCCTGGTGCCTCAAGGCACATCTTCATCATCGGGATGGTACAGTCTGAGTCTCTACCATGGGCCTGGCCCCGTGACAAGCTGTGGTGGTAGCGAGCCCCAGATCTGTCGTGGAGATGGGCCAGACAAAGAAAAATCAGCTGAAAAACCCAGAGTCATGTTGGGGAGAATGGGGCTGGCTCTGAGGGAGGTACATGGGTGCCCTTCTACGACCATGAGGATCCTGGGGAGGGGAGAGTTGAGCAAAGTGAGGAGGAGGATGGCTTCTGCGGGGCCGGGAGGAGAGAGGCCCCTCTTGGCTAGAGCTTCGGGTTGGGGTGGCAGAAAAGGGGTGGAAAGATCCAACACAGTGCACACACATTTCATGATGTGATCTCAGGGGCACGTTCATGTTCCTGTGGACCTGGGTTCATGTTCTGCCTCTGCTCTTTACTCAGTACGTATTCTTAGGAAAGTCACTTTATCTTTTTTATTTTTCAGTTAAAAGTGGCGTATACTGTTATATTAGTTTCAGGTGTGCAACAAAGTGATTAGGCACGTATATAACTTACGAAGTGATTACCCCAACGAGTCTAATGCCAGTCCGACACCATGTGTAGCTATTACTTAACAATTCTGTGCCCTGTCTCTGATCCTAGGCTAAATGTTCCCTACCTCACAGGAGTATGGTGGGACTGACATGTGATGACTTAATCATTGAAACAAAGACTTTGGAGTCAGACCAAAGTTCAAATTCTGGTTCCAACTTTTATGAGCTGTGCATCCTTGGAAAGTGACTTAACCTCTCTGATCCTCAATTTCTTGGACTGTAAAATGGGAATAACATCAACCTTATAATATAGTTACGGAGGTGAAATGTGGCAACAAATGGAAAGTATAATACGTGCTATAAATGGCATGTAAAGGCTCGGCTCATAGCCTGGCACATCATAGGCCATCAGGTGCCGAAGGCACGTTTGAAGTGAGTGAGGGTGGCTGAGGTGTGTAGGTTCATTGGGGGCCAAGAGACCCCTGTGCTGGCTGTGCTGGGCCAGGGCTCGGTCGGTTTGGGAGCTATGCCAACCACAGGAGTGGAAAGTTTCCCAGGGGCGGAGTTCCCTGGCTACAGAAGCTCCAATTCTAACCTCATCAGCCCTGGCAAAAGGGAGCAAGCGATTCATGCAAATGCCTATGTGTCCTGGGCCCTTATACAAGGCCTTTCCCAAGTGGAGAGGTCGATCACAATTGTCTTGAGGTCCCTTGCCTCAGTTACATCCACCTGTCTTTGGGGCTCCTAGAGGACTGCTGGGAGCAGAAGGAAGCCTGGTAAGAGAGTGGGTCCCCTCCGGGGCCTCAGTCTCCCTTCCACACACTGAGAGTGGCGGGCCCCCTGGGGGGTGCCGGGCCTGCCTCTGCCAGGAAGCTGCCACTCACTGCCTGTGCCATCTCGAACAAGTTCCTTAACCCGAGTCTCAGTTTCCTCGTCTGCCAAAATGAGATAATGGCAATCCCTAGGAACCAAGGTGGTAGGGAGGCTTACATGAGTCTATCCATGTGAAATGCTCTGCACGGGCCTGGCGCATGGCGAACACCCCATAAATGAGGCTACTTGAATCGCTCCCGGGGAGGCTCCCCTGTTGCTGACACTTGCGGAGCCGGTGCGTCTCCCTCCCACTCTGCCCCCAGGGTTTGGCTCCCTGGACGCTCCTTGTCCTGGTCAGGAAGCGCCTCACAGCCGAAGGCAGCAGGGGAGTTGGACTCGGTGGGTGGGAGAGGAGCCAGCGGACATTATGTTCCTTCCCAGGAATGGGAAAGTGGGGATGTTCCTGGGCACGCAGCGGAGCTCTGGGACAGGCACGCCCGGGAACATCCACTCCCCTGCCCCGCTGCCCGAGCTGCGCCCTCCCACCCTGGGCCCCGGTGGGTGTGAGGCACATTACAGAGGGGGCCAGGTCTCCGTCTGGCCCCGGCACACCTGGCCACACACACAGCAGAGCGTGAACACATGTTCATAAATATCCTCACAGCCCTACACACACAGCAACACACATACACACTTACAAGTGTTCTCAGGACTGCGTTCACACACCCACACCCGCATGGCCACTCACTTGTCTGTACTCATTTGTACACATGTCCCCACAGGTCCTAGAGCATGGGCTCTATGTGCATGCGCTCACCCCTGGGATATTTGCTCTTTCCCACATACTTACCCCTACTCACAAACACACACACATTTACCTGCACAACCACACAGGCGTTGACACTCGTGAACACACTTGTACAAATATGCATATCATAAATGTGTGCACCCGTGTACACACACATGCAATTATACACACATATCATTATACACGAAGTCCCCCAGCCTCCCAGCAGCATCCATTACTATCCTGTTCAAGGAAAAGAGCTCATGCCCTCTCCCTGCTACTCTGAGAAGCACCTCCTCCCCTGCACTTCCCGAGTGTTTACCTGCTGTGTCCAAATGCACTGTCTTCCCGACCCTGCTCTAGGCACCTGAGACGACAGTCCTTTCTCCTCCGCCCACCTTTGTTCCAAAATGCCACCGACACAAGGCTCTTATGGACAGCAGGCTTTTGCTGAAAATAAGAGTAGACAGAAAATAACTGATGTTCTGAGAAATGGGGTGGCCGTTCTCTGTCTCCATAGAGCGCACCCCCTGCTCCATTCCGAGTTGCACCCCCATGCCCCATCGCACCCCTCTCTCCCTCCATTCCCGAGCCCTTTCCCCAACTCTACCCCCAGGCTTCACCTCTCAAGCCCCTGGAGCTCCCAGGGAACAAAGCCTAAATGTCATATTAGGTAGAGCAATTTAGCCATCTTTTTGCTTCTCCTTCCCTTTCCAGACCAGGGACCAAAGAGGCCCATTAAAGCATTTTCCTATAATAACAATGATGATGATGATGATGTCAGAAAACTCCCCTGAGGTGAATTGTACCTCTTTGTTAAAAGACAGAACTAGCTTCAGACAGTGTTTGATGTTGATGTTTTTTCTACATAACATTCTCTCTCTCTCTCTCACACACACACACGCACACAAGCACACACACACGTGCACACGCAGCCTTGAAGAATTAATTTCCTGTTTCCTGCTCTCCTCCACTGCCCTCTCCTATCTTCAGGACAGTTGCTGGAAAGGAAGAGGCTGAGCCCCGACATAGATGCCAGAGTGTGGGGGAGCTGGGGGCCGGGCTGGGCAGGACAAATCCTGTTAGGAAAGGAGGCAGGTAGGAGACGGACCTGACCTCAGTTTCCGAAGGCCCCAGCATGTCCACCAGCTCCTGCCCCGTACTCCCCTGCCTCCCCGCCTCTGCTCGCAGTGCCTCCCCCTGTTATGGGCCCATCAACCCTCCCAACTCTGGTGGTCCAAGTTCCCCCGCCCCAAAGCGCTCAGCCCTGTCAGTCCAGGACAACTCTTTCCCACCCTATACTCCCCCTGGGCTGTCATGGGCACTTCCACCAAAATTCTCTCCATCCTCTGGTTTGTGAGGCAGCCCTGAGGGCCCTCGTCTGTCTCTGCACCTCTACTGTGAGCTCCTGAGGAATGGGGCCCGTGTTCCCCAATTCCGGGTCCCTAATATACTCACATAGCCTGACTCAGAGAATGTTCTATAAATTATGAGGGTGGGCCCCCCCAAAAATCAGAATTATCTTCTGGAGGGTGGGACCCATGTCGTACAGGCTTCCCCGGCCAGGGGAGTGTTCTAGGAACCCGTGTCTGTCAGTGTAGCAGCTGCATTGTTGTAAGAAGCCGCATTTGGCTTCAGCAAATTTTTTTTGAAAATTCTTTTAACGCGTTTGCCCATTTCATGATGGGGGTGATTGATGAGTGCACCTGCCCACACCAGGCTGAGTGTTCATCAGTTTTTGACCAAAAAAAATGGCATGATCCCCGTGCCCCACCTCCCTATTCACCCAATCTTGCCCCAAGCAATTTTCTTTGTTTTCCCCAGATGAAAAATGTCCCCCAAAGAAAACGTTTTGCTGATGTGCAAGACGTGGAACAAAAAACAGTAGAAGCAGAAAAGGGCGCCAAAATCAATGAGTTCAAAGACCGTTTTGAGCAGTGGGAAAACCGTATCAGTAGGCGTGTTGCGTCGAATGGAGAGTCCTTCGACGGTGACTGACATTTAAACATGTAAGAATAAATACACATTCTTAATAAATAAATTTCAGGTTTTGGGGGTCCCCCAACATACCTATTTCTATCTTCATCTCTGTGTCTGTGTAGCGTTAGTATCTGATCTACATCTACCCATGTAGTAGGTGTCGATACAGACGCTGATCTACGGTAGTTGTAGAGCAGACGCTACACGTAGAGCCGTGAAGGCTGCCTGGCCCAGCCCCAAATCCTTGACTCGAATAACAGGAAGCCTGATTTCCGATTCTGCTTCTACCACTTGCTGGATTTCTGACATGGGTAGACAGATCGTTGAGCTTCTCCAGGTCTCTGTTTTGTCATGGGTACAAGGAAGGAGTTGAGTACAGACGGTGGTTTTCAAACTGGGTTCCAGGGAACCTTAGGGTTCCAGGAGGATGTGCTGGGCAGACAAGTAAGGAGAAGGCTGTTGGGCGGGGCGCCATGTCTACCAGGGCAGCTCCTCTTTGCTGTGTTTCATCCGCCATCCTTTCACACAAGAGTGCATTTAAACGAACGGTCCTGTTACTAAAATAATTTTTTTTTTTTTTTTTTGCAAAACACCGGCCTAGATCTTGTCTGAAGGACTTTCCAGCTTTGACAAGCTAGGGTTGGTCATCTAGTTCACCCCGTCAAATGCTCATGTGAGGAGAAAGCAAACACTGTTCTTTCTCTACGGATTTAGAGCTGCCTTTCCTTTGGTTTCTACAGTCACTGACCACCTCTCACTTCCCCACCCAGGCCAGCGTGCTCCCCTCACCTCTGCTGCCTCATCTGGTAAATGAGGGCACTCGGAGCCCTTCGCTCTCAGGGTTTTAAGGAGACACCTGTATTCAGGAACAGCGAATGCAAACCCCCCAGCCCAGAGGGTGCCACCTGGAAGGCGCCCTCTGAGTGGCGGCTTTGGTGACCGCCACAGTCCCAGAAGATGGCTGCCTCTCTGTGCGTCACGCCTGGCTCGTGGCTGAGGTTTGCAATCTGAGGGTGAAGATTGCTTCGTGATTAGGAGCTAGTGTGCTGTTAGACATCTAATTAGCCATCGTCTTCCCAGGAGACAGCTCAGTTGTGTAATTTTTATTTCCGTGTTATACACGCCCTCCATGAGCAAGAGCGAGCAGGGCCAGTCTCTCACCAGCTTCGCTGTTTGTTTGCATTCCAGCTGTGCCAGCTGGCCCTTCTCCTCTTTCCACAGTTCCCACCCACCAGGGGGCATGCCTGCTGGAGGGCAGGGTACGGGGGCGGGGAACAGCCTTTACATGTTGCTTCGAAGACCCATCTCCACGACCAGCACACTGAGAGCAGCTGTACTGGTCGGATTCCCTGTCTGGTTCGAGGAGGTGGTGGTGGTGGAGGTGGGGAGGGTGTCTAGATACCCCCACCTACCACCTACTTACAGGAAAGATGCAGGGTGGTGCCAAGGACACTATGACAGCACCAGCAGGAGCCATCTTTTCCCAGCAATGTCATGTACCTCTCTGAGCCTCGGCTACCCTATCAGTTAAATCAGTGCCCTAATACCTTGCATCCCAAGGCTGATGCAAGGCTCCATCCTTCAACACATGTTTATCGGACTCCCCAGATGAAAGAATGTGTGTGGTAGACCTATGCAAACTGAGAGTGCTATCTACATAGGAGTTATTCTCACAATTGCAGTCTGTCCTTGATTATTCAAGGAGCTCTTATCAAGTTTAGATTATCCAGACTCATCATGAGGTTATGAGGCTGACCAGCCTCTTCCTGCCTGCTGTTGCCTGCTTTGTGGTTTTCATCGTGGTCAGTTCAAAGAGGCTGATTCCTTGGAGCAAGCCCAGTAGGGAGAGACTGACATCCTGAAGCTATTACAGATGGCAGTTGTTTCTATCCTGTTGGACTATACATTCAACCTCTCTGTTACTTACAACACTGACGGCTTAGCACTGGGCTGGAGTCCATCTCTATAAGAGAAATATAAACCCAAGTTCCTGTCCTTGCACAAGCTCCTTCTCGTTGGGCAAACAAAGATTCACACAGCATTTAGAAGCACCATTTTTGTGAGCAAGGTACTTTGCTAAGCACTTTTACCCGTATACTTCCCGTCCAAACCCTTTAAGTGGATATAATTAGTCCCACTTCACAGACAAGGAAACTGAGGCCCAGAGTGTTTGTCATTTGTCCAAAGCCACATAGCTGGTAAACGGTGCACCCCGAAGAAATTTTGACACTGTACTAAGCTTGTCTGTCCTGTGTCCATCCCCCCCTCTAGACTTCGAGCTCCGTGGGGACAAGAGCTATGTCTATTCATCACAGTGACTAGGAGAGGCCTGTCTTAAAGTGCTGGCCTCTGAGATAGCTCATCTGGGGTCTCACACACCTCCCAGCCACCCCCTGCCCTCGACTAACCTGCCCTCTTAGTCACATCCCAAAAGGACTTCTCCCTTCCTGACCTCCCTGCCAGGAATTCAGGGGCCTCTGCTCAGCTGCCAGGTTGTTGAAGCCAGTGGAGGCTAGACTGGGGCCTGGGGCTCCCGGCCAAGCTCCTGGACCTGTCTTCCCAGACAGAGGGGGTGGTCCCTGGCACCCGGGACCCTGGGCCCTTACCTGCCAGCAGGGCCAGAGGCTGCTCAGCCTGCCAAGAGGCTGCACCAGTCACAGCTGCCAGTGGAGACAGAGCCCAGGAGGCCTGGTCAGCGGTTGCCTGAGGGTTGAGAAATGTGCCGGCTCCAGTCTGGCTCCTTCAACTGAGAACTCAGGGGAACCTGACCCAACAGCCCGGTGTTTGTTTCCGCAGTGTCTGGGGCAGCTGTGCAGATCAGGCCTGCCTGGAAGAGCCCCGGCCCGGGAAAAAGCAGACGGTTCCTTCACCTCCCCCTCAGTCCATGTTCATGGACTGCTGCCAGGGGAAGCTGCCTGCGTGTCCTGCTGGGGCAAGGGCTGATGGCAGGGCCTCGTATCTGTGCAAGGACTGGGTGTCATGGACAATCCAGGCATGTCTGGCTTCAGCCTTTGCCCTCTGAGGTACATTGGGAGGAACCCCCACTCAGAAGCAGACAGGTCTGGTTTGGATTCCAGCTCTGCTCCTTTCCAGCTGTGTGGCCTTGGGCAAGTCACTTAACTTCTCTGAGCCTGCTTCTTTATTTGCTAAGTGCAGATAATAGGGATAATTTATAGGCTTGTTGTAAAGATAGACTCACTGCAATAATCAATGTAAATGACCTGGCACATAGTAGATGCTTAATAAAGGTATGTTCCTTTCTCACCATGCCAAGGTTTCCTAACTTTCTCCTGCTCTCTCACCCATATCCATAACACAGAGAACTCAGCGCCCTGGCTTCTGTGCCAACCACCGTCCAGCAAATGTGCTACTTATGTTTCTCAATAGCCTGGACTGTTGCACCTAGATTCCCCAACATCGTCCCCGGCACACACATGTGAGGGAGGTGGCATTATGTAAACATATAGGTTATTATCAAGGAACAGCTCACTTGCAAACCTATGTATTTACTCATTCTATTTATTCATCCATTTATGCATTCATTCAAAAACATTCATTGAATTTCTCCTCTGGGGAAGGCCCTCTTCTGGATCTCAGGAGGGTAGAGGTGAGCAAGACACAGTCCCTGCCCTTAGTCTCGTAGCTGGAAGAGATGGGCAAGTGAAGACATAAAAGAAAAAGAAAGAATTCTGGGAGACTTTAGAGCTGAGGCTCCTCCCTAAGTCAGTCTGGAGAACCAAGGTGGGCTTCTCAGAAGAGGTGATGCCAGTGCATTGAAGTTATTTTCTAGGCGGAAAATAAAGGGAAGGTTGCTGCAGGGAGAGAGCATGTGTGCACAGGCCCGTTGGCTGAGAGGACTTCCCCGTGTGTGTTAGACGTCGCTAACTTCTCTGACAGGCGTCCCCACAGCATCAGTGAGTCCACACGATAAAAGTCTGTTTCTTGCTCCTCCACTGGCCCAGCTGGATGGTTCTAGATGTCTGTCTTCCATGCAATGGTTCAGGGACCCACGAGCCTGCCGCATATGACTGCCATCTTTTATTTTTTTCCTTTGTTGTAAAACTTTAGTTTCTGAAAATAAGTAAAATCACATCATGAAAAGCTTTTCATTTGTTTGCTAATTCTTTTTTTAAGTTTGTTTTATTGATCATGCTATTACAGTTGTCCCATTTTTTATTCCTCCCCTATATCTCCCTCCACCTAGTACCCTCATTTTATCAAGCATCCCCCCCTCAGTTCATGTCCATGGGTTGTACATATAATTTCTTTGGCTTCTCCATTTCCTATACTGTTTTTAACCTCCCCTTGTCTGTTTTGGACCTACCAATTATGCTTCTTATTGACCACCATCCTTTAGAGTCTCAGAATCTGTCACTTCCAGCAGGGTCCCCAGGAGGCAAATGAAGTGGCTTTTGGTGAGTACATAGCAGTATTTCCATCAACCCGTGTGAAGAATTTCTAAGAGGTGGAGAAAGTTGGAACAAAAGTGATGTGATGGAGTGGCAGGAGATGTGGCTGTTCTGGTAGGCGAGACTGCAGCCTCCAGCTGATAGAAGCCAAGCTAAGAAGTTTGGATTCATCCTGAAAGTAGTGCCATCATCAGAAAATTTCAAGCAGGGACGTGGCAATCAGATTTGCTTTTCAGACCAGTTACTCCAGCTGCAGTGTGGAAGGCAGGCGGGCAGCAGTGGAAGCAGAAAAGTATTCTAGGAACGCAGACTATTTTACCCTAAGGGTGGGGGAGAACTGGGGTTGGAAGGTGGGTGTAGGATTGAAAGTTGCCCTAAGGGGCAGTTGGGTCTGTGTTGTAGCAAAGCAGTGCTGATCCCAATAGCCTTTGGATCTATGTCTGCCTGGTTCAGTGGCTCACGGAAGCTCATGCTCATGAAGCTACAGTTGGTGCCAGCACCGCTGCTTTGAGCGCTGTTTCCACAAGCCTGGGCCTCGTCCATTCGGGGCCTGGGCCGTGGCTTTGGTCAGTGCATTTTCTAGCTTCTGGAGACACCAGAGACGTTTGCGTTGTTCTGTGAGCCTCCGTGTCTTCCTTTCCGTGTCCCGCTCTGTTCTCCATGTCTCTTTCTCCATACCTTTGTCTCTGCCTAGAGCAGCAAGGATCTACCCCTGAGCACCAGTGGGAAGAGAGAGATTTCCCTGCCCTTGGAAGGAGGCTCTGGGTGTGTGGTTTTCTGTGCTCGCCATCTCCCAGAAGGCCCCACCTGTAGCTCAGGGGCAGGTCACCCAGAAAGGGGCTGCTGGCCACAGGTCTTGAGCTCAGAAAGCTGCCAACTTGCTTCACACTAGAAGAGAGAAGAGATTATAGTCCCTATAAGCAATTCTTTTCTTGGAATCTTAGGTAGTGAGTCCTGTGACCTTTAAGTTTTCTTTCACTAACTCTGAAGGATGCTGGAATTCAGGCTGCCTCACACCTTCTAGGTTAATATACGAGACCTGATTGGTCCAGATCCACTTAGTACATAGACTCACACCTCATAAAATGGCATGATGTGTTTCCTTTTAGCAGAAGGGAGCTTCAGTGCTGGAAGCTGCAAATACTCAACTGGACCACAGTGCAGCTCATCACCTCTAAACTAAGGCTTCTGTGCAGCAGCCAGGGAACGTACCTGTGGCCCTAATTTTTTCTGTTCCATCTAAGAGTTGAGGTTTGGTGTCCTAGTCACATGCAAGGCCAGGAAGTTCTGCCTGGCCCGGCCTCTAGCCTCTGTGTCCCCTGACGACTGGCCTTGCCTCCACTTTGAGCCTCTGTACACTTCTCTTCACAGCCCCATTTACCTCCATGTTGGGGAACCCCTGATGCCTTTCCCTCCCAACCCATTCTGCCAGTGCTGACCCCCACAAGGCACACATTCGGCTGTGAGCACCTCTGAGCTTTAACTTACTCATCTGAAAGTGGAGAGGGCATCGGCCCTTGTGCAGGAAAGCGTTGACACAGGAGACTAAGACTGCTGTCCTTAGAAAGGCCTGCTTACAGGGTTGGGCCTGGTCTGGTGGATTTCCGGAGGGAGGGGTCCCCCCATTCCTTGATCAGGATGGCTGACTCTGCCTCAGAGTCAGCCATCAAATGTTGTGCAAACAGTATGGCTCTTATGCAAGTACTCTCAACGCATCTGCACTTCAGCGTTGTCCTATGAAATGGAAGGTGAATCAGATTCACTACTTTGAGGAGGGTTTGTCTACTGAGAATTCTTCTGAAATGGTCAGACCCTTTGTGAGTGGCCCCACATGGACAGCGCCGCCTGCACAGCCCCACGTGAGGCGGCTGGCACCCCCCCACCACCACCATTACTGCTCATGACCCTCCCACTAGCGCACGTTAGGGCTGGCACCCTATGTAGAATGGCAAAATATTTCTAGATATTTTATCAACAAAGGAAGTATTTATTTTGAGAGATATTTCCAGTTTTTAATAAGGTTGTGCGTGGGGAGGACATTTTCCATTGCTGTATTTTTAGGTGAATTTTCTGGGAAAATAACTGCCACAGGCCCACTGATGTGGAGGTGGCAAAAACAAACCCATCACACATAGGGGCCTCGGCCTCTTCTACTTCCTGTGACGCTGGGGCAAACAGAGACTCGGAGGAGAGCAACTTCCTGGGTATGTCACGGGAGGCCTGTGGCAGAGTGTTGTCCCACTGCCATCCTCCTCCACCTGTCCCAGGGGGGCCAGGTGACCCCACGCCGACCAGCGCTGTGTGTGATCAGGGAGACGGAGCAGGAAGTAGGGAAATCGTGGGAAAAGTGCCCAACTGTTGGGATCTCCTCCTACGAATTGGCAACAGGACGTAAATGTTCAGTCCCGTCTGAGAACTGGTTGGCAGCCAAGGGATGACTTATGCGAGTTCAGCAGGGCCGAGGGAAGGCGGAAGACAACTGACAGCCTCCGGCTCCCCGGACACGATCTGTGTGTGTAGGTACATGAAGTCAGGCTTGAAGAGCCAATAAAGAGAGAAAGAATCCATTCGGCAGGTCATTGAGTTCAAAAACACCATTTGGGCTTTAAAACTCCTAAATAGTTCAGGGCAAAATGGGACTTGGGGCTTAAGTTACCCACCTTAAAACTCAGTCATCTGGAATGGCATTTCCCAACGCAGATCTGTTGTAGGTATTCCAGGAAGAAAGGTTGCTTTGGTCAAGTTTAGGTCATGTGTTAGTCAACCAAGTTCAACGAGTATCTTTACTGCAGGACTTGTCAGAGTTTGCTCATTGTTGTATAGTATGATATACGAGGTCTGTCCAGAAAAAGTCCAGACATTGTTGATATAACAAGAACGGTTTGCACAACATTGATATAACCTGGCAGCCAAGGAGATACATATTAATATATATTATTATATCAGTTATATTAGACTTATGTAATTATGTAGATATACATCACAGATACATATGTTAATATAATAGATTAATATTATATATTATACTAATATATTAATTTACATATATTAGTATAATATATGTATCTGTGATATATATCTACATAAATACATAAACTACATGTAATACTATATAATGTAGTACATAGCATTGCCTGGACCATCATTTCAGGATCTGCTTTGAGAAACACAGCTCTGGATTGTGTTACCCCTCCCCTAGGCCTAAGAGAACATTTTAGGACAAAAGCATAGTTCTGTGAGGAAAAAGAAAGGGCTAGAAGGAGAGGGTTAAGCCAGCCTAGTTTTCTGGGCCAAGTGGCTGGGTCATGATGTAATGGATGCAAATGTAGAGCTCAACAAAGATGCTGTCTTGGCTTCTGGTTCTTTGGGGGTTCTCTGAACCTGGTATGTTAAAGTCCCAGGCCCACACCGGAGTGCCACAGTTGTGAAGGGACATTGTCACACTGATGTCAAGCCAGGGGTGGCCCTGAGCAATTGTCGAGCCACTAGGGATATTTGGCCTAGAGCAAAATGACCTGGGATACTGTTAGCACTGTCTGTAGTTATCCAAAGTCCCCTCCGTGGAGGGGGGCTCACCATTTCCTCATGACCCCAAGAGAGGGACATCACTAGGACCAATGGATGGACGTTTTGAAGAGTCTGAGTTCAGCACCACTTGAAGGAGAGCTCCCCGTGGATCTTCGGTATCTAATCAGGCCATGGGCAGGCT
>PVKM010041052.1:0-13265 GCA_004027735.1 Carollia perspicillata
TGCTGCCGGCTTGATGGCGGAGGGAGGACTCCTAGAATTTGGAAAAGGCAAGGGAAGAGATTTGGCTCTCGAATCTCCAGAAGGAGGCAGCCCTGCCAACACCTCAGAAGCTCTGGAGCTCCTGAGCTTCTGAGCTCTGGAACTGCAAGAGAATAAATTAATGTGTGAAGCCACACGATTTGGGGTAATTTGTTACAACAGCAGTGGGAAACCCATAAGCCACCATACATCAAGGAAAACTTTCTGCCCACCACCACCTCTCCCCCCACCTCCGCCATGAGCCTGGAGGGGCCACGGGACAGACAGAGATCCAGGACACCCAGTTAGATTTGAACTTCAGATAAACACCGAGCAATGTTTTAGTATGAATAGCCCCAAATATTACACGGGGCATACTTATACTCGAAAAAGTATTTGTCGTTCATCTGAAATACAAATTTGATCTGGCATCCCTAGCCAAGAACAGCACTAAGGGGAAGAAGGAAGCAAGGAGAAGCAAAAACACACCCCCTGTGCTGTCCAGAGGGGAGGGGAGGAGATTTCATGTTAAAGCAAGGTCTCAGCTTCATCAGCTGGAACTGGACATTTTTAATTAATGAATTGAGACACCCCCTCTCCTGACCCAATTTCCTAAGAATAGACATTAAAAATCATGGGGAAGTTCTGGGCTTTTTATTCAGGGACAAGAAGGTGGCTGTGTCTCCTGCCTCCTCCCCAATCTGGTTCCAGGGGCGATGTCGTGGTCGCACCCCCTCCCCTGCAGGCTGTCTTGGACCAGTGACAGTGGGAAGGGTCAGCTCAGTCTGTAGCCCAAGGTAGAAGAAGTGCAGATAAATGTCGGCTGTGATGAGGAGTCCTGTATGTGCTTTACACCATCCCCCAAAGTGGAATAGGAGCCAAGGCAGGGAACAGGCCTTCTCTGTTCCCAAGCCCAGAGTTTGTGACCCTGCCTTTTCGATTCGTAGGGACTCGTCACAGCTAATGTAGCTGAATGCCCACAAGGGGGCGCTCATGATCACCGCAAAATGCTGTGCTAGGATCACGGTTTTTAAAAATACTACAAATTTTAGAATAGTTCTAGATTTACAGGATTGTTGAGAACACGATACAGAGGGGTCCTGCGTAGTCCACACCATATTCCTCTTATGACTAACCTCTTACATCCATGTGGTGTGTTTGTCACCATTATCGAACCAAGACTGATCCCACCTAACGTACGTTTACTTGTCATGTCTCCTTAGACACCTCCGGGTTGTGACGGCTGCCCAGGCTCTGCTTGTTTTTGATGACCTTGACAGCCTTAGGAATGCTGGGCAGGTGTTTTGTAAGAAGCCCCCCTGTGGGGACTTGTGTGATGTTTTTCTCTCGACTAGACTGAGATTGTGGGCTTGCAGGATGAAGACCCCAGAGGTAACGCGCCCTTCTCCCAGCACCCTGTCAATGGCAAGTGCCACCACCATGACTGATGACTGTGGGTGTTGACCTTGATCACTGGGCTGAGGTGCTGTCTGTGCGGTTTCTCCGCTGTCCAGTCACTCTTTCTCTTCCTCTTTTCCACACTGCTCTTTGGATCAAGTTTTTAAAAGTTTGTTCCCTTTTTTTAGAAAACCATTGCCTGCCCCACCCCTCCCGGTGGGTTAGAACAGAGTAAAGAATGGAGAGTTCTGGTCACATGGTGTGAGAACAAAGAAGTAGAGACTCGCAGCCGGCAGTTTTCAAAGTTGGCAGCTTAAGACAATTGCTTGGGGTTCCTCTTCCTGTCTCTCCAATTATCCAAGTACAACTCCACCGGTGTCACGAAGGTGGTGCTGGAAAGGAGAGCCCGGGAGAGGACAGCCAGAGAAGGCCAGCACCAGCCGGGCGAAGGGAGGACGCCAGCCTGCCCAGCCCGCAGCACCAGGGCGCAGTGCCCCTGAGCGCCGGCATGGCATCGGGGTCGGTGGCTGAGTGAATGACCGGTCGGCTGCTCTTCCCGCTGTCCCTGCCGGCAAACTCGTAGTCTTCAGGGGGACCCCACCAAGTTAAGTCCCTGTCCCGGGTGGCCCCTGCAGCTCTCCTGGGCCCTGGGCCTAGCCATCTCTCCCCAAAAGCATGGCGGTTCTGCTCTGGGAACCTCCCGATTCCCCAGCTCGGAGTCTTCGCAGGGGCCCTTCTGCTCCACCTGGAAAAGTGTTCCCACCTTCTCCTCTCTGTCACCCTTCAGGCCTCTCAGACCTTCCCGTTCCCTCCCCTCCCCCACTATAGCTGCTCAGAGGAAGACTGCAGGCAGAGAGGGGAAGTCCTTTGAAGACGGAGCAGGGTTCAAGGACAGTGTGGGAAACCTAACCTGGTCCAAGGCCAGGAAGCTCCCAAGGATGAGCCCTAAGATTCAGGAGGGGTGGGGGTAGAAGGTTTTGCTCCACCCCCACCCCTCCCCCACCCGGCTTCAATTTGGCAGTTGATTCCTGTGACGGACGGACGCCCTTCAGCGAGCCGGGTGACAGCCGCTCTCGGGGCCCCGTGTGCGCACCTGCGCTGTGGTGAGAGGCACATCCTGGTTCTGCAGCGGAGTGGCTGTGGGGTCAGCCCACCGTTTCTCACCAAGATAAAGCTCTGTTCCTGCTTTCGTGGTAGGCAGGTCTCTCTTCTTCTAAAACCATAAAAGGTGTCCAAATCTCAGTGTTCAGCCCACGGTGCGCATGCTCAGGAGGAGGCGCCTTTTCAGCTTAGCTAAGCCAGACCGTGCAGGGCCACGCGTCTCACCTGAGACACCCGCCTGCCGAGGGATCGCCTTATATGGTGAAAAGCAGCCACCCTCTGCGAAACAGGCCCACAGAGGAAGTCTTCAGTTTCTAAATCGGCTTTGCAAGGATCTTTGCAGAAGATCTGGCCTCCGAGCCAGCAGCCAGCTCGCCACCTTTCAGGAAAGGACAGTGTAGCTACCACCACCAGGAGTGAGGCGCCAAAGACACATGGGGGACCTCGTCCTACTTCCTGCCCAGCAGCTAAACCAAGAAGAGGTGCAGGGCCTGTGTTGCTCAGGAAAACCCACAGACAGAGGCAGTAGGTATTGTAACAGTGGGGGAACCATTGGAGGTTCAAACACAGCGATCCTGGTACATGCTGATCACCATAAGGGCCCTAGGCACAGCCGCTCACTGCACACAGCACTGGCTAGGACAAGCCATTATCAGTTCCACTTTGCAGGTAAAGATAACCGAAGCTCAGAGAGGCCGGAATTTATCTGAGGCAAGTAACTTGTCTGCCAAATGACCAGCACCTGCCTCCAGGAGTCCACTTCTGAGACAGCTGCGCTGGAAGGAAGACCAGCTGTGCCGTCCACGCCAGCAGCCGCCGGCCACGCGTGGCTGCCAGTCACTCGGACCAACCCAAACTGAGATGTGCACAGCCGAGCTCAAGACTTGGTTTCAATTTTTTTTAGTTAAAAACTTATTTTGAGTTGTAAAGTATCTCAAAAATGTTAACATTCGTTTTAGATAATTTATACATTCAGGAGAAGTTGCAAAGATGGCACGCGGAGGCCCCGGGTACCTGCACACCGCTTTGCCCTATGGCGACGTCTTACATAATTATCGTTCGGTGACAAGTTCACACGGCCCAAGAGAGGATGGGATCAAAAGGAAATCTTTCTGCCCCAGTTCCCAGTCCCGCTCCCCAGAGGCAGCCACTGCCAGAAGCTTCTTGTGGCTTTTCCCAGAGAGTTCACACCTTGTCTTGGTCCTTCACTTAATACCATGTTATGGAGCTCACACAAATCTCTGTTTTCACAACGTGCCACTGTCTGAGAGTGACGACTGAGCCAGTCCCCGACCCCGACGGGTGAGCACTTTGGTCGTATCTGCCTTCCGCTTTAGTGGGCGACGCTGCATTTAACACTCGTGCGCATGCCTTCGCACCAATGGCTGCATGCTGAGGTTTCCAGATCTGTGGATTGCACGGGCTGCTTAGACGGTCGAGGGGCTGAAACAAGGCTGCCGGTCTATTTTATCAACTAGGGACAATTTTTAAAAGGGTAATAGATTTATTACTGCCTCTGTTTCGAAAAGTAAAATCATGTTAGCCCCCAAGTCTTTAGAAGGAGGTTTTCTCAAAGGCAGCAACTGAATGCACGGCTTTGTAGACGGCTGGCCTTTCTCAGCTACTGCAGACCTGTGAGGACTTCATCGCTGCCTGGTTTTCAGCAGGATTCTTCAAGGGAAGTAGGGAGCCAGGATCACACACGTGCACGCACCCTGCCAGCTCCGGTCGCCCATCCACCCACACCCCCGGGGCATCGTTTTGTGAAGAGGGGCTCCACCAGGTCCCCCCATTCTGTTTTTAATGATGGGCCCTGTTGTCCCAGGTGTTTCCAATGTAGAGCGAGCCTTCCATTCTCCTTAGCTAGGGCCACAGAGTTGCTCAGAGAAGGTAATTACAAGCAGGTCCCTAATGAGATTAATGAGGCGACTGGGCAGCTGTTTCATTTTCAAAGAAATCCATTAGCAGGGGCTCACGGTTGCTTAGCTCTATTAAATGCCAATGGCTCTGTGATTCGATCACTCTGGTCATCCGGTGATCCAGGTGTCCAGGTGTTAAGATGGCTGGAAAGCAGGATGGTGCCTGCCTGCGGTCTGGCCCTGGGCCACCTTCCCAGGATGCCTGGTCTTTCATCTCTTACACGTATTGGCAGATGGGCCCTGCAGATGGCTCCTAATCCACGTTTTCCTCTGAGGGCGACAGCGTCACCACCTGGGAGCCAGCACCTGCATTTTTACCCAGTGACTGGAAGGCACATTAAAGCTTGAGAGGCACTGGCCTGAACTAGAGCTCTGCTGAGACCCGGGGGTGGGGGCGGGAGCTGGCTGTGGATTCGACTGTGCTGCATATGTGTGTAGGACATGAAGATGCGTTGTCGCTCTAGGCCTCAGTTTCCCCATATGCAAAATGGGGGTAAGAATAGAAGCTGTCTCCCAGGAGTTGTTCTGATGTTTAAATGAACCTAAGTCTTGCTATCACAGGGCAGGGCCCAGATAGGGTCTGTAAAGACGTGGATGTTTTTTCCCAGCCCCAGTAAGAAAGGGCCTCAGGCTCCCCCAGGGGCCACTGTCTCCCCAGCCTGCTGACCCCAGACACCCCAATCCACTGGTTGTGAGGCTGTGCCAGGGAGGTGGGTGAGCACAATGTCCCCACCCACTCTGACCCGGAGAGTCTTGGCCTGCAGGTCAGGAACCTCAGGTGATGTTGCACACGTGGACCGAGGCGCCCTTACGGATGCAGCCCTGAGATCTCCCTGCTCAGAGGACAGCAGCAGCACCTGGGAGCCTGCTGGGGAGGCAGGACCTCAGGCCACCCCAGACAGTGGACTCAGGATGTGCAGTTTAATGAGACCAGGCATTGCTCCAGGGCGTCCCTCAACCCGCAACTCGCTAAGGGCAAAGTGCAGGGGTGCAGTGACTGAGCACCGCGCCTCTTAGCCCTCGGCCTGCCCCACCCCTTCCTGGGAAGACAGGTGTTGGCAGCCATTCTCCAGGATTGAAGCTGGACTTTTCTGGAATGGTTCTTATATTATTTCCCGCAGCTTCTGTAACAAAGTACACAGACTGGATGACCGAAAACAACGGAAATTTATTCCCACGGTCCCAGAGGCCAGCGTCTAATGTGGAAGAGGCGGCAGGGCTGGTTCCCTCTCGGTCTCTGAGGGAAAGCCCATTCCAGGTGTCTCTCCCAGCTTCTGGTGGCGGCCGGTGTCCCTCGGTGTCAAAATGCACAGGTGTGTCACACCAATTTGTCCTCTGTCATGCACGGCCTCCTCTGGGTGAGCCGGGATTAGGGCCCCCTGATCCAGGGTGGGCCCATCTGGAGCTCCTTAATTACACGTGCAAAGACCCTACTTCCAAATAAGTTCACGTGCACAGGTGCCAGGACTGAGGCCCGGGGTGAGGTCTGCTTGGGGCTCACAGCTTTGAGGATTCGACTCACTGCCCTCTGAGGGGTTTTATGTTTGTTAAGTCTCTTCTCTTATCTGGGGGGAAGGAAGGCTGTGTCCTTCTTTAAGAGATTTCAGTCCCCTGTAAGCTGGCAGGGGAGGCTGCCGTCATCCCCGGGGCAGCTGCTGACACCCTCAGGTACAGCAGCACCCGTGGCTGCTCACCCTCGCGGGGAAACTGAGGGCCAGAGAGTGGCAGCCAGGTGCCTACGGACCCAGAACCTCCCCACCCCCCCCCAAGGTGGGGATGTGGCTCTGAGGCATGGCCCCACCACCCAGCCGGCCAATTTCATGGAATAAACTGGGGCACTAATGCCCAGGAGAGGCCACCAGGAAAGGTCTGGCCCCAGATAAAAGGCTGTTCGTCTGGCAGTGCTTTTTAAAACATGGAGCAGTAGCCCTGGCTGGTGTGGCTCCGAGGACTAAACGCTGGCCTGTTCGATTCCCAGTCAGGGCACATGCCTGTGTTATGGGCCAGGTCCCCAGATGAGGGCTCGAGAGAGGCAATCGATTGATATTTCTCTCCCTCTCTTTCTCCCTCTCTTCCCCTCTCTCTAAAAAATAAACACAATCTTAAAAAAAACCCAGAAACATGGAGCACTGGATGCTAAAGAATCTCGGCTTGGTCAGACGCCCTGAATGCGAGGGTCCCAAAGCCTCAGTGCCCAGGCACTGGAGGTCGCCGGAGCCGGGACGCGTGTGGGGACACATCCGCACTGACAGACTGTCCACTGGATCCCACGGGCAGCTGAGTGGAAAGATCAGATTGCCCGTTGCTCTTGGTGCAGACCAGCCGCTCTCAGCCGGGTGGCACCGATTGACTCTCGCGGGAAACCGATATCCTGGCTGCTCCCAGAACAACCGAGGCAGAAGCTCTGGGAGGCGGAGCTCAGGCATCTGGGGTTCCAGGGCACAGCAGCATTGGGAACCGTGCGTGTGTAACCGACAGCCGTTGCCCTGCCATCTGGGGCCATGTGGGAGGACACAGGGCCTTGTGGTTCCCGGGGCAGCTTGAAGAAACTACAGAGGCGGTGACCCATGTGGCAGCCTGTTTGAACCTGAACTTCTGCCTCCATATCACGGGGCGCCCCACTGCCCTCATCCTGGGATCCCTCCCCACCTTCTACCCATGACTCCGGCAACAGACTGTGATCTCCAGAACTCGCCCTCTTTGGGGCTACCCCGTGCTCTCACAGGGGTTTGTGGTAGCCATGGGGAGGCGCTGCTCAGATCTCCCTCCTAGGGAGGCCCTGGCAGCGTTTCTGCTCCCAGCCACCAGCGGAGCAGGGCAGGGCTGCCAGAACAGGCATTTCGACCCCACTCCGGGCTTCTCCAAAGGGTTCCTCTGGGTTTCCCCGTCTGCCTGGCCGAGACTTCCTCTTTGCCACCTTGTAGGCCGAGGCACTTTCCACTCAGCCCTCCTTCCTTTCGCTTCTCCTTTTCTCGGGTGTCAGACCTGCACCGTGGGCAGAAGGTGCCCCCCATTTCCATCACATGGCCTCATGCCCTATAAGTCTCTTGTACGTCTGATTCTAAGCAGCATCTGTTTCCCATGGGACCTGAACTGGCACAGGGCTCAACTTGGCTTCCAGCTCAGGACTCATCAGGCAGGTGTGTCTCCACATACAGGAACAAGATTCAAGAAACACGGGTGTCCACAACATGACAAGCGTCCTCTGTGCTCCTCAGATCTCTCCCCAGAGTCCCCCTGCAAGCAGCCACTGACCCAGTCTCTCTGTCCGTAACGCCTTTGCTCTCTCCTCTCTCCCACCTCCCCTCCCCTGGAAGGCCTGTTCTCCTCTCCCCTCATCTCTCCACTGTGCCCTTTCCCATACAGGTGTAACCCACTTCCTGATCAGAACTACACGGGCCTCAGAGCAGGCCAACCAGTCAGTCCTATACTTGGAAGGGTAGAGAAGGGCATGCGTGCTTTTTTGTTAATATTTTCCCCTGTCCCGTGGACACAACTTAATGATTACAAGGCCTTTCCTTAATAACTCACTTCTGCATTACTACAGAGCCTCCCTTACGTGAATATAAAAATGCAAGTCCAGGGAATTGCTGACCATTTGCCCAGGAAACTAAGGAAGGTGCCCCTTGACAGGTGTGCAGTCCCCTGACCACACTTTCAGCAGCTGGGCCTCAGAGGTGCCCATTCCAGGGTTAGCCCTGGTCCCCGTCACCGCCTCTCCTAAGCCTGACCTCAGAAATGAGAAAACAACCGGTGGGCAGCCCCTCGCCTCCAGCCTTGTGAGCAGAGAAGCATCTCAACCCTTGGAAGAGGGTTCTCTTCCCTCCTGCTCTTCCCCATCTCCCTCCTCACCTCCTGCAGCCACGCCAGCCCCGTAGCCCTGCTTCCGCCTTTTGTTCAGCCGCACAACCGAGCTGAGAGCCTAAGCGGATTCCGTGCTAATCCCTCTGAGAAAGCACAGTCCAGCCTCCCCCAGCCCAGCCAGTCAAAGACCCAGACCTTCCTGAACCTCCAGCCCAAGGAAGTCAGGAGAGGCCCCAGAGTGGGCACAATCAGCCCGAGGTTCAGCGCATTTGCAGTGAAGGGCACAGGCCTTGGAGAACCACTGGAATATCGTTTTCTTTGCCAGGCCCGAGAGTTCCTAATGTTCTTTCAATACAACAGCCAGCCCCACTGTAAAGATGACAATTCCAGCCCCGAGAGGTGGAACACGGGAAAAGACAGCGGCTGTGACTTTTGAGGCTGTGCTGTTGATGACTCCCAGGGCTTTCCAGGGGTGGCATGCGCCCAGCTCAGAGAAACACGATGGCTTCTCTGTTGTTTCATTCACCTGTGTGAATCTTAGCTCATTGATTATAAAGAAGACACTCTTAGGTCCAGCCATTGCTTTTAAGCCAGTATTTTTTTTTTGAATGTTTAGAAATCTTGTGATGAAGGATGACACCTGATTTCATACATGTAAAAACTGGTACTCAGGAAGAGCTAGTAACTTGTGCAAAGTCACGCAGCTGATAGGGACAGGGCCGAGGCTGGAGCTCGGGCCTCCTACTTCCAAGCAGAGCAGGTGCCTTGTCTGGCTACCTAGGAACCGATTAAAAGAATTTTCCAACCAAGGTCTGTTCTTTGGACCAATAGGTTTGTCGTTATTTTAAAATGCAGTAATGCCAAGCACACGAAGTACTTTTCCTCTGTGTCGGGTACAATCTGAGCCCTTCACCAGCATTGATTCATTTAATCATATCCACAGTTCTACGAGGCAGCTTCAGGCATTATCAGAGTATTATATCTGAGGAAACTGAGGCACAGAGAGGCAAACTGACGTTGAGGTCACACAGGGGTGTCTGAGCTGGGATTCATACTGGGCATTTGCTTTTGGAATCAATGTACTTAATCACTTATCCTCTGCTACAAAGAAAAAGGAAACAAAAAAGGAGAAGCAGGTTTAGGTCATGAACAGGATGAATTTAAGGGCATAAATCTCCATAGCTGAAGCATCAGAAAGCTGGTGCTCACCTCCAACTAGAGACAGCAGAGCCTCGAGGTAAAGAGGGAAAGGGGGCAAGGAGCCAGGTTCTGCAGATCCACTAGCTGTGTGACCTGGGCTAGGTCTTTCACTGGCCTCAGTTTGCCCATCTGTAAAACGGGGGTGGTAATACCTGCATCATAATGTGGGTGTTAAATGAACAAAGCTCTTAGAATAGTGCCTGGCTCTTCCTAAGTTCTAATAAAGGTTAACTTTTGATATTTCTGTCTTCTGCTCAATTTGATACTCCCACCAAACCACCACCACCCCCTCACCTTGGAGTGAATTTGCAAACTTAATGACATCTTTGTGTGGTGCACAAAGGCTTTTGATGTACAACTATGACCTTTCAAAAAGTCGTAAAGGAGTCACAGCTGCGTCTGTGGGTAATTTCTCTCATTTCAACACAAAAGCCGCCCTGAGTATGAACTCCTTCAAAGAGAAAACTAGTGTCAGCCTCTCCGTATGTTGACACAATTTTAAGTTTTAAGAGCTGGGGATTGAAGGGACCTATGGAGAGCCTGTTTCATTTAATCATTAGTTCATTCATTCACTCATTCATTCATTCATTTGAAAAGTGTTTCTTGAGGCACCTACTGTATGCCTGGCACTGTGCTAAGCACTGGCAAACAGAGGGCATAGTTACTGACACCAGAACGTTCTAAATGACCACACACCACCAAACCATGCATCACTTAATCACAAGTGCTGCGAAGGAAAATGCGACAGGGCCAGGAGAAAATATGGGAAACAAGGAAGCGTCACAGCCAGGGAGGGCCGGGGGCTTCCCCGAGGAAGTAGGAGTTAGACCTGAGGGAAGGGAAGGAGGAGGGCAGCAGAGAAAATGAGCCTAGAATGCAGGAGGTCTTGGGGAGCAGAGAGGGCTGGGGCTGGGGAATAGGAAGGAAGCAGGTGTTAGCTGAGCGAGCAGGTCAGGATAAGTGGCCACGGACATGAGCAAGACTGGCTAAGGAGAGGCCTGGTTGGACAAACGTTCTCGGGCAATGGAAAGTCATCAGAAGTTTTCCACAGGACATGACATGTCCTCACCCTGGCTGCCATGTGGATAACCACTGGAGAGAGTGGAAACCTAGTGAAGGATGCAGGGGCTTGGACTACAGTGCTTGGAATGGAAGTGAGTGCTTTTATAAAATCAACAGGACTTGGTGATGAGTTGGACGTAAGGGTCAGGGTACAGTCAAGGATGCCTCCTGAGTTTCTGGTATGTGCATCTGGCAATGTGGAGGAGTCTTTTGCTGGGGACAATAGACAGCCAGCTTCCTGTCTACTGCAAACCTTTTGCTCTTGCCCCAACAGTCATCAGATGAGATGTGGCCAAAGCCACATGAAGTAGCATTTTCGTAGCCTCTGCACTTTGTTTAAACCATCACAATGGAGACCATTGTTTCAGCATGGGGGTAGTGACTCAGGACTGGGTCAGGACTACATTACAGGACTGGGTCAGGACTATTTTCTGGAAAATAGGACTCCAACTTGGACTGCTGACACTTCCAGTTGAACCACTGTGTCTTAAGCTCTCAACATGAGAAGGAAAACCTTTTCTTTTCCCAAAGCCTCTTTCCTGATCAGCAGAGTTGTTATAAGAGACAAGAATGTGCATTAGCTTTCTGAATGTTTGCAATGACCCTATGGGAAAGGTACTATTATAAGTTCCACTGTACAGTCACAAAAACCAAGGCTCAGAGATGATAACTCTCTGGCCCAAGTCCGCCTATCTAGTAAGCAGCAGGTCTGGGATTCAAGGACTTGCTGGTTATTCTCCAGACCCGCTCTCTGCCCTGTGGCCCAGGTGGCTGATCTCCATGAGCTCGCCCCTCAGGCTCCCTTGGATTTGGTCAATGGGAAGCACAGCAGGAGATGAGAAGCTGGGAGGAGAGAGAAGACAGGGTATTTGAGCTCTGTCCACACTGCACTTGCTTTGGCGGCAGTGGCTTCATTCTTTGACCAAGGCCACGGCTGCTATTTGTCAACCTTTCTCTGATGCTACAGTGCTCGCAGGTCCTCCCCTGTTCCCCACTCAGGCTAGGGGCAGCAGTGGCTCCCTGCTGCAGCTGTGGGAGTGTCTCAATCCTGTTGCAGTGCGCTCCACTGCCCGAGCCTCCCTCTGTGAGTAGACCCTTCACTGCTTTTATTTAGAGGAACCCTTTGGGTGCACTGCCCTTTCCTGCTGACCCTGACTAATGCAAACAGCTTACCTAGACTCAGTGCTGCTCATGACCCACCCACCTCCCGTACTCTGAGTTGGCCGAAAGCCTCCTCTCTCTCCTCACCCACACACTCCAGGTTCTACTTTCAAAACGTCACTGCGGCTCTTCCTTGGTGCTACCTATGGAGGGGGCGGCCATCTCCTACTCCGCATCGTGGCCACCCTCACACCCTTCACGAAACCCAAGGTCGTCAAAAAGAGGACCAAGACTTTCACCCAGCATCAGTCAGACCAGTCTGTCAAAATTAAGTGTGACTGGCAGAACCCCAGCGGCAGAGACAAGAGAGTGTGCAGGAGACTCGAGGGCCGGCTCCTCGTGCACAGCTCTGGTTATGGCACAACGAGAAAACCAAGCACGTGCTGCCCGGGGGGCTTTGGGGAGCCCCTGGTCCACACGCCAAGGAGCCAGGAGTGCTGCTGCTGAGCAACAGGCCTTCCCGTGCGGAGGCCGCTCCAGCTCACAGCGCCTCCCCTCACCACGCAAGGCCACCGAGGGAAGAGCAGCCCCGCCTCCGAGTCACTGGTCCCAGTGCCAGGCTGCGCAGCGAAGACAATGAAGAGACAACTTGTGCGCGCACTGCGTTCGTGTTCATGAAACCGTAAAATTCTGTCCAAAAAAGGAAAAACCCTTCACGGTATCTGTTCCCTTCCTATTCACACACTATTCTCAGGCTGTGTGTCCTCCCGCCTCAATCGTTCAATAATGTCCTAACACGAGCCCCTCCTTCATTCTCTTCGCCTCGAATCCACGCCGCCCACCCCCTCTGACTTACTGTCCTGTCCTGTCCTGTGGCAATCAGAATGTTATCCAGCCGCTGAGAAACCTTTAGTAGCATGGGAGAGGGGGCACGGGTTTAGAGGCAGGCAGATCTGGGTTTCCCCACCCCGGAACCTCAGTTTTTCACCTGTGAAATGGGCACAGTAAGCCTTGCCTACCTCGTTGTCACTCAGAGTGTACTCATGGACCATCGGCATCGGCACGGTCTGAGAATCTGTTAGAAACGCGGAATCTCAGCCCCCACCCCCAGAGCTGCTGCGTCAGAATCCACATTTTAACAAGATCCCCAAGAAATAGGTGTACACGTCTACGTTTACAAAGCTTCGCCTTACAAGAGTCTCATTGGAGGTAAATAAAAAGTAAAGTTTCAGGTCCATTATTGACCTAGATATAGGTGAGCTCCCTCCCGTCCTTTTCCGTGCCCACAGGAAGGAAGTAGCACCGCGCCCTCAGCATTTGATGATCGTGATGGACCCCAAGGAGCTAGTGGTTGACGGCAGTGCCTGTGCTTGGTACGAACGTGCCTGGCGCTCATTCTCACAGTGCCCGCTGAAGGAGAAACTGCGTTACGGACCAGGAAACCGGTGCTCCAAGAGGGCCCAAGTTCACCGTGGCCAAGGCAGGCCAGGGACCGAGTCTGACACCCCAGCCCTTGCTCTGCCCGCTGTGCTCTCCTCCCTTTTCACCCAAACCCCTGTCCTTTGGGACCCTGGGCTGCATCCCTAACAGCCACGGCGGCTCCTGCTCTCATTCATTCGCCGTGTATCCCTGCTTCCCATGGGCTGGGAGGCGCATCATCCC
>PVKM010041053.1:0-13260 GCA_004027735.1 Carollia perspicillata
CTCGGCAACCTCTCCTGTGAGGCTGGGAGCCTCTCCCGGCACCTTTTCAATCGGTGTTCCCAGGCTTCACTTCCCGTCGCTGGGGCCCTGGGCTGTGCGGTCCGTCTCACTGCCCACTCTTGCCTAGTTTATCTGCACGTGAATATGTGTCCACAGTTGGCCAACTGCCCTGTGTGCCTTGCGTGCTCTGCTCGTCTCCTCCCGTCTCCTCCCTGCGTCTGGGGTCTGCAAGCTCCACGCCACCTATGGCCGCCCGGCATTCCAGAGCCTGGCAGTCACCACGTTTTCCTGCCGCTTTCTCTCTCCGCCGCCTCCCGACTCCGCCCCTCTTACCGGTTGGGTTGAATGGTTGTCGACTTCTGTATTTCAATTTTCTGTGTTCTGGTTGTGTTATTGTTTATAAATATTTGTTGTCCTTAATCTTGGTTGTGAGAGGAGGTACAGTGTTTCCACCTACACCTCCATCTTGGCCGGAAGTGTGTTTACTTATTTTTCGGTATTTATTTATTTTGAATATATTCCAAGTAGTACAATAGAATTGCTGGATCAGATGATAGTTCCATTTTTATCTTTGAGGAATTGCTATACTGTTTTCCATAATGGCTGCAAAAATTTATAATCCCACCAACAGTGTACAACAGTTTTCTTTCTCCACATCCACACCACCATTTGCAATCTCCTGTCTTTTTGTAGATATTACTCTTAATTACTTCCACCCTATAATGATTACTTCACATATTCCAGGGAAGGAAAAAAGGAATGAAAGACAACATTATGCTACCAGCAATAGTGAGAGTTGTCCTACTCCAAGTATGTCCAGGAAATGTGCTCAATTTCTCATGAGGACCACTCTTCCAATGGGCACAAGCCACTGAAAGAAGCAGAGAGAGAAGGAGGAGCTCGGAGGTGTAGGAGGGAGAGGAGAAAAAGGGGGAAGAGGAGAAAGCAGAATGAATCCAGACATGTGTGTAGGGGGAAGGACTGATAAACCTTTTCAAGAATTCCTCTTGAGTTGGAGAAATATTCTTTATAAATCTTGTACAATAAGCATGCCAATTTTTTTCTTATTATCTCCCATATTATCATGTTTTTCCTAGCATTAATCAATTTGCCCTGAGTTCTGAACATTTATAAATATTTTCACAACCTTCAAAGAAATGGAAAAGGTTATCAGAGAGTTTATGGGAGAGCTATAACTTTAAATAATATTTATTTTAAATTTTCACTAAAAATAAAGAAACAATAAAAGGCACCCAAAGTTCCCAGTCAAGTTGAAAAATCGAACTCTAGCTGAGACGTATTACATCAGACAGAGGGTAAAGTTACCTCATACAATAAGTCATTTTATAAATCAAACTGTAAAGCATAGGACTTTTGGAATTTTATTGATTCAAATTCCATGACAATAGGTCTAAAACATACCCTTGCATTATTTATATAAGTGTGCTTCACTATATATTTTGGGCATAAACAGCTCTGGTGGACTCTGTCAGGGTTAATAAATTAGGAGTTAAAATAAACTTCTGAAAAGAATAAACGACTTCCATTTGCAGAATTATAGACTTATGCAATAAAATGTTATTTAAATAGCAGCCAATCCATATTCCAAATTCTATAAGTCATTTAATTTAAATAAATAAAACCCAAATTGGAGAATTAAGTTACTCTTAGTTTATTATGTAGTGAGTTACTTTAATGGTACATATTTACTAATAAGGCATCATTTTGAGTTTTAGAAACTTGACTTACACATATGTAAGTTGTGTCACTTTGTGTACATGTCTTGGTCACTTGTTAAATCAGAGAGGATTTTGTTGACTGGGTTAAATTTTCCTAGTATGAGGTGCTGGGCAGGTAGCTCAATTGTTCAGAGTCCTGTCTTGATACATCAAGGTTGTGGGTTCAACCCCTGGTCAGGGCATGTACAAGAATCAACCAATGAATGCATAAATAAGTGGTACAATAAGTCAATGTTCCTCTCCCTCCTTTCTTTTCTCTCTCTTTAAAATAAATAAATACGTTTCAAAAAATTATTAGAATCATTCATAATTTAAAAAAATAGCTATCACAACACTAGTTTTAGCACTTAATATATGTGTGTGATATATATACACATGGATGGGCAAAAGTAGGTTTAGAGTTATAATACAAATAAATAATACAATAATTAATAAATGATACAATAATTAATAAATAATAATACAAGAATAAGCTCTGTGCTTTGTGTACTGACAACGCTAAACCTACTTTTGTCCAGCTCTATATATCCCTTACTCAGATCCTATTTAGAGCTACAAATTATGAGGTGATTAGACACAGACGTCTCCATTTATGTCTAGTGTGAGAAGGAAGGGGTGCTATGTTTGCATATACAGTCTCTCGGGACATGAAGATAGGCAGAGGTGACAAGTAATCCTAATTCTTTTCTTTACATAAAATGGCTTTATTTGAAAAGTACCCTTCTGATGTTTAGTAACAATTTTTAGGAGACACCTAAAAAAAGTTTTTAAAATAGAGATAATCACAACTTTGCAAGTATGACATACTTTACTTGTTGATCTAATGTGAAATTTAGTTATTTTTTAAAGAAAACATACAATAATTAGTTGAGTTTTATTAAATAGAGTAGTTAGGATTCACAAAACATCATTTTAATCTGCTTTTTTTCTGCTAGAGAGGGTGAAAAATAAGCATGTGGTGCCTTTAGTTAAGAGGTGCCAAATATGTAAAAGGGAATTGATATAGGCATGCATCCTTAGGGGAAATAAAAATTCCATGTAACCATCCTTACCCTCAATTTTCTCACTTTTAAATATGAAGATAAGAAAATCCATGCTTTATGACAATTTAACATATCATTAGCTTTATTGGTCTTGATAATTTCAAAAATTATTGGAACACAATAAATGCTCAACAAATAAGCAATAGTATTATTTATTCATAATGCCATATCCATTAATTCATTGATTCTTTTATTTTATAGCATGATAAGTAATTATAAGTGTTTGTAAGGTAATAAACCTATATTACATAATATTACATAATTTAATTTACATACTTATTTAAAATATCTTATCTTCCCATAGTTACTTCTTCTCATGTATCCTTGATCAGTCAGAATAAAATTGTGGTTAGAAGTATAAGTTTTAGTATTAGACCACTTGTGTTCAGATCCTGCTCCATGACTAACTGACTGTGATTTCAGAGCTTACTTGTTCTCTCTATGCCTGGAATTCCTCATCTGTAAAATAGTAAAATAAAAAAAAAGCACTTACCTTATAGACTTTAATGTACTGCTTTGACATTAAATTAGTCAATACAGTAATATATTAAGAATCTGTCTTGTAGGGTGTATTCACTGTATCTCATTTACTTATTACATTTGTTTGCAGTGATGATTTTTTCAGCAGACAAAAAAAAACAGAAAGAAAAAAATCTTTAATATCGGAAGAAGTGTTTGAAATTTGAGGAGGAGCTCTATCAGATCAGTTTTACGTGCAGAGAGACAACTGACATAATGGTGGAGGCATATGGCTGGGCAGACGTCATAGAGCCTGAGTTCCAGCACTGCATCTTGTTTGTGCATTTCAGGGGAGGATTGCGATTGACATAGAGATCATTTATACATAATCCCTAAATGCTTTCTACTGTTTATAATGGTTTAGACACTCAGAAAAGATTATTGACTCCTTTTATTAATAAGCCATGCTCAGTCCTGTCTTGTTCCAAAACAAGCTTAGGATGATTTGCAGGGATCTATAAACTGCATCACAATGAATGCAATGTAGATGAATAAAGCACAAATACTCTTGACTTGAAGATCACTTTTTATAAGTTGAGGTTTTTCAGCAGTTTATATTTTATTGCTGTTTTAATGGAATATATTCTTTAATTGTGCCTTCAGAATTTTTCTTAAAATAGACATCCAGTTGCAGTTTTATGATTCAATAAAATGTTCAGATTTTAGTAGCATTCATCTTTGATTTTCCAAGATATATGCTTATATTTTTTATACATAAAGATAATTTTTTGTTTTCCACTTTACCAATGTCTCATTGCATTTGCTAGTCCTTCTAGAACAACCTTACTGTGAATTCAAAAGATGGGCATTTTTGCCTCACTTTTAACTGTGTAAGTGATATTTTAATAATTTCAAATTTTAAGCATGATTCTACACTTCACTTTATGTGTAGGTGTTCATTTAAATATGGCACCATCTATTCTTATTTATTCACTATTCTATGTCATTTTTTTGCAATTGTTGAACTGATTCAGTACCAGATAGATCTGGATATCTTTAAGGGTGCCAAATATCCTTACTGTAAGTGCGTAGCTTTGATGTGATTTTTATTGCATATGGCAGAAGTTTAATATTTAAATATACCAAAAGTCATAATGGATGTTTTTTAGTTTTAGTCATACATCGAGTTAATGTTAACAATAGTTCATTGCATTGCCTATAAGGAAGTGGATTTAATATATGTATAAGGTCCTGAATTCCTAATAGCTCTGGTTGTAACATTTTATACAGAATTTTAGGATCTTTATAAATGAGATCACTGCAGTCTGTTTGAATAAGGCAGTCATCTTAAACAGGACTAAAAAAGTCAATTCAAGATGCTTTATTCCATAGAGAAAACCTAAAAATCTTCATGAGCTTTAGATAGTGACAATTATCTTCCCAGAGCCTAGTGGTTGCCTGGAGCCCTTGCTGCTGCAAAGGAAAGACACACCTTAGCAATTAGCCATGTAACCCCACTTCTAGCTTTGACCATCTGGGAAATTCTGGAAAGAGAGTGAGTTCCTAGACCATGACCAGTATTAAAAATAAATGAATACCTGTAACATATTAGTGGGTGGCATCACAGGCCTAGGTTTCAAACTATTCAGCAAAGCTATACTATGCAAAACAGTGTAGTACTCGTATCAAAACAGATATATAAGCCAATGGAAAATAATTGACAGCCCAGAAATAAATCCATGTGTTTATGGTCAAATGACCTTTGAAAAAGATAACCAGAACACACAATGATGAAAAGACAGTTTCCTCAGTAAATGATGTTGTAAAAAGTGGATATCCACTTCTAAAAGAATAAAATTAGAAAAACTGGACCACTTCCACACTATAAACAAAAATCATTCAAAATGGGTTAAAATTTAAATGTAATACTTGAAATTGTTAACCCACTAGAAGAAAATATAAGGGAAAAACTTCTCGACGTTGCTTTTGACGATGATTTTTTGGCTATGATCCGAAAACAGGTAGAAAAAGCAAAAAATAGACAAATGAGACTGTGTCAACCTAAAAAGCTAATGTGCAGCAAAGGACGCTAGTAACAGAATGAAGAAACAACCTATGGAGTAGGAGAAAATATTTATGAAGCATATATCTAATAAGGAGTTAATATCTAAAATATATACATAAAAATAAAACCCATTAAAAGAAAATAACCTGATGAAAAATGGGGAAGGCCTCAAATAGATGCTACTCAAAAATATTTAGAAAGGTATGTAAATGGGAAACAGGTACATGAAGAGTTACCCAACATCATTAATCATCAGGGAAATGTATATCAAAACCATAAATGAGATAGCACCTTACTCCTGTTGGAATGGCTACTGCTAAAAGAGCCAATTTTACAGGTGCTGTCAAGGGCGTTCAGAAAAGGGAACCCATGTACACTGGCAGTGGGAATGTAAATTGCTACAGTCATTATGGAAAACATTATGGAGATTGCTTTAAAAAAATTGAAAATAGAACTATCATATTATTCAGCAATACCATTTCTGGGTGTATAGCCAAAGGAAACGAAGTTACTAACTTAAAGAGATATATTTATTCCTATGTTCATTGCAATATTATTCATGCCAGCTAAGACATAAAAACAACATAAAAGACTGTCAATGAAAGCATAGATAAAATGTGATATGTGTGTGTGTGTGTGTATGCACTTATGTGCCTGTGTGCATGCAAGCACACAAACACAAGAATAATTTTGATATAAAAAAAAAGAAAATCCTGCCATTTGCAAACCTGGAAGACATTATGTTAAGAAAAACAAATCAACACAGAAAGACAAATCCTACACAATCTTGCCTATGTGTGGAAATTAAAACCCTGAAAGCTGAGAGGCAGAGAGTAGAATACTGGTTGCCAGAGATTAGGGTTATTGGGGGAAATGGGTAGATATTGGTCAAAGGCAACAAAGCTCCAATTATGCAGGGTAAATGCATAATGAACATTTAACATGGTGATTTTACTTAATAATATAGTATTGTATAGTTGAAATTTGTTAAGAGAGTAATCTTTAATATTTCCACTGTTAAAAATTTGAAACCAATTATGGGAAGTGATGGCCATGTTACTTAGCTTGCTTATCCTAATCATTTAACAGTATATACATATGTCAAAACATCAGGTTATACACAGGTTATACATCTTACACATTGTACTTCACTAAAGCTGGAGGGAAAATAGTAACAGTTCACAGGGTGAAATAATACATAATTGGGTAAATTTTGTTAATGAAATAGATATAGTTTTACTTTCTTAAACTCTTGATATCTGACATATAAGTTTTATGAAATATTAGACTGTGTTTTTATGGATAGTCTTCTAATCATAATCAAATTATCTTTTATTTTCTACTAAGAACCAGTAATTTTGGCTTAAGAATGTGAATCAGATGACTTTTGTCCCACACACTCATCAGAAATGTAAAGCCAAGAACCACTGCTTCATACTGAGCATAATAGACCTTTTTATCCTCTTTAGTTTTTTCCCTATCATTAATTCTCAAGGTTAATGTAGTTTAATTCTTTTCAATAATTGTGCTCATAGATTAGAAAGCATTTCAGTTCTCTAGTGCAGCATTTGCAGCCTTTTTTATTTCATGGCACAAATAAACTAATTACTAAAATATTGTACCACAACAAAAATTATAGTTTTGGCTGAATTGACAAAAATATGTATAATTTTGATTCATTCACACCAAACAGCTATTATTGTATTGAGGTTTTTATAATTTTTTATTTGATAATATATGAAAAAAGAGGTCAGTGCCCCTGACTAAATAGTCAGGTATTGCATGTTTTTAAATATTTTTTTTTGCAGCATACTGGTTGAAAATCGCTGCACTACTGTGTTGAAACCAAGAGAAATCCAACCATACTTCTTTTAATTTTCCCACACAGATTTATTTTATTACATCTTGAAACCCTAGGTTCTGACAACAAAGAGGCTAAATGCCACACGCAAACACACACACACACAAAACACTTTTGAGGAAGCCATTGTACCCACAACAGTGGTATGTTGGGAAACTGTTTATTCAGAATATCTACATTCAGAAAAGTTACTAGAACTCTATTGAATTCTGCAAGATTCTACATCTGCAAACCATAAGCACACAAGGAAAGTGCAAAGGAAACTTTCATAAGCTTCCTTAGCCAAGTAGCCTGTGGTCAAACCTCATTCCAGGATTCTGCCCTCTGTCAAGATTTGGGAACATAGCATCTTCCTAGTAAACATTTGGCATTTTTTAAAAGCTTTTATTTTTTGTTTTTAGAGAGAGTGGACGGGAGGGAGAAAGAGAGGAAAGAAACATCAATGTGTGGTTGCCCCTGTGCGTGCCCTGGACCAGGGAACCTTGCCTGCAACCCAGGCATGTGCCCTGACTAGGAATGGAACCAGCAACACTCGTTCGCAGGCAGGCACTCAATTCACTGAGCCCCGCCAGCGAGAGATAATGTTTGGCATTTGTTTGACTGCTCTAGGCAAGTTTGCTGTGTTGTGCATATAAATTATCATATTATCCTCTGTATGCTCCTGGTGAAGTAGATAGAAAGGATCAATGCTATTTAACAAAGGGATCACATATCTCTGCATATGTTAGCAAATAATGAGGAACAGAAACTGAACATCCTAATGTATAGTTAGAGAGAAGTAAGCCAATGACTGTGTCATTTTTTTATGTTTATAGCATTCAAGAAATTTTAAAAAATAAGTTACAGAAGCATAACTAATGCCTTCAAATGTATATATCACAACAAGTAATATAGTTTTTCTCTTAATAAATATCCAGATACAATTTCTGTATACTAGAAAAAGTGGCAAAATATCCATACATACAACACAATTGGAGAAATGCTTCCATTTTCACATAGGCATATTTTTTATCAAGTAGCCAAAGTATTACTTCCCAAGTTTAAAGATCCACTGAAGATGATGTGATTAAAAAATCAATTAATTACATAAATAGTGATTAAACAATTACTTGGTTTTATTTATTGCAGTTGGCCCTGAAAATGCAAAGTTGTTTGTATCTTCTAAGTGTTCTCTTTCTAGTCGGAGGATGCTAAACTTGACTTCTAGTAAGAATTGCTTTCTAATGAATAAATAAATATGTTCAAGACAAGGGTCGTTGTGGCAGTGGTATGAGTGAAATTCAACATGGTGAAATTGAGACACCTGCGTAATATCTGAGCCGTCTCCAAGAGGCAATTAATTGATTTCATATGTCTTTGGTATCCATCTTAATGAAGTCTTAAAGCCAGCACTTGAGATGACATCCCATGTTCCAATTCCCATTTGGTACTACAATACAGTTTTTTCTTAAGATCAAAATTTTAAGTTAATAACAAGACAACAAATCAACAGCTGGTTTTATTATAGCAACTCTTTTTATTTTTCTTTATTTTTGTTCTTTATGCTATTACAGTTGTTCTCACATTTTCTCCCTTTCCTCACCTCCGCCCAGCCCCACTCTCTTCCTTCCCTCTTTTATGATTTGAAGGGATGTGTGTATTCCTCTGCACAGAAATAAAATAAAGCAACTCAATTACTGGGTAATATAAATCAGACTCCAAAGCAAATGGGTTTCTATTTTAGTTTAAAATTATGTAACACTTGTTAAGTACACCTATTTATAAAATATCATGTGTAAACAAATAGAAGTGTACTAGACAATTTTGCAGTGGTCCAAAATAAGCATAATTCATTGACTATATGGTGGTCAAAAACAAACATATTGATATATTTCTAGACTAACTTAAATATTAAACTTATTATTATGCTTCAAGTCTAATAATAGTTTTTAAAGATTATAAAGCTCAATACAATATATACAGACAAATGATACACTCAAATGCCATTTTAACACAATTCAGAACAGATATTGAGACAGTTTATGAATATTAAAACATTTTACAGAATATTAGTCATCATATGGATGGCTTAGAACTAATATTGCTAACCTAAAATAAGTGTGCACCTGCTTCTATGTGAACATTCTGTAATCTCAACAGAATCAGTTAACCCATGACCACACAAGAGAAATCTCAAGTCAGTTGAAGAATTCTTTCCTTAATGAAGCTTTGAACCATTTTCAGTTTGAAAAGAAAAGTTACAAAAAATGCATTAAAATATTATGGATAAAATTTTGCTATAACAGATGTTAAAAAATACTGGATGATTTAACATGTATCAAAAAAATAACCTGAGAGGCTAAAATGATGTGCCAAGCTTGCAAATTAAATTTTACTTTTTGGCCCTCGTAGTGGATACCACCAGAGTGGCTATTCGTCTTTCAGAGTGTGCCTCCTCTAAGACCCTCATTAGCAACCAGGATGGAATTTAGTAACCCTGTGATTCCAGTGTGGATTCACCCTCTGACCACAATGGTTTCACAGGGAACTGGACAGTGAGTTACTGCATGTGGCAATGAACAAAATCAAAGTGATATTAAAAACTGAGGGTCGAGCAATTTCTTGAATATAAATGAATGGAAACTCAGAGAAAGCATATTTCCACACAGAAAATATCTAAGAGATATATATATGTTTAGAAGTGAAATCAAAGAAATTAAAAACTGAAAACAGTTTATTTCTTGGTTTTCCAATGACATCCATTCATACATTCATAGGAGTACATTTAGAATTTTGATATGGTGGCTGGAATAAGAACAACAATCAACAAATTTTTATAAAGTTCATATAGTTATTTCTAGAAATAGAGAACAGGGTCCTTTTTAGTAAGACTGACATAAGCATTTAGCACATCTCATAGATATGGAGGATACAAAGTCATAGGGTAAACATGGAAGTTATCAGAGTCTAATTCCAATGAATGTAATGTAATATATTCAAACTGATTGCATACTTTCCAAGCTTTTCTAAGGAATATTACTTACAACTTGTGTATTTTAAAAAATATTTTATTTATTTACTTTTAGAGAGGGGAAGGGAGGGAGAAAGAGAGGGAGAGAAACATCAATGTGTGGTTGCCTCTTGATTGCCCCCTACTGGAGATCTGATCTGTAATGCAGGCATATGCCCTGACTGGAAATCGAACCAGGGACCCTTTGGTTTGCAGTCTGGTGCTCAAGCCACTGAGCCACACCAGCTGTGGCCAACTTGTGTATCTTTTCATATGGAAGGAATGCATTGGCCCATGTACTATGGCTATGGTCCTATTGACAGTTTATTGCTCAACGTATGCCAATGAATTCTGATTTTTATGCACTTGTCATTTATGAGCGTCCTTACCCTTATTTAGCATACTGGAGTCTTACCAACTATGGGGAACTAGCAAAATTTAGTTTTTAAGCCTGTAAATCCATAAGAAAAGGTTAGTTCAATTGGCAGTAAATGAAACCCTACAGCACAAGTGGCAAACACAAGGCCTGCAGGCCGAATCCAGCCCTCTACCTTGTTTTATCCGGCCCAGCACCTTGTTGCTGCCCGGTGGCAGCACCACACTCCTTGCCCCTAGTTAAAGAGTAGTTACATTTATAAAGCTATAAAATTACATTTGGCCCTTTGAAGGCAACTGCGAGGTTGATGTGGCCCCCTGGTTAAAATGAGTGTGACACCCCTGCACTATAGGGTCTAGTAAACTTCCCAAGATTATGCCACCTTATTTCATTATGTATTATCTTCAAACTTTTTTAAACAAGCTTGTGATTAGAGAGTTAACATCTGGCCTGGGTTAATGTTGGCCTGTTATGAAATGAGCTTGATGTTTATTTTCTTAAAAACTACATTTAAAATTGATTTGGGATTTTGTGTCTGTTCTGTGGAAACCTCTAATCTGTACAACACACTTGGACTGAGCAAACTGAATTTGCATGCAAATTGCTGGCATGTATAGTTGGTGGGTAGCTGATATTACAGCCTTTCTGTGTCAACATGGCCTATCTATACCTTGGTTCTTACGTGTTTGTGTGTGTAAGCCCTGCATATCCATGGTGTGAGGGGCAAAATAAGTTTGGCACTGCATAGCTACTGGACCTCCTCATGATGTGGAAATCTATCTGCTACATCTCCAGTCCTTTTTCTTCCACAAATTAAGTAAATACAGTGTTAGATTGAAGCCTACTTGTGTCTACTGAGTCTGATAGCTTATTCTGACCCTTAGCTCTCATGACCCAGAGTTTATTCAATGGTTGCTATATGGATTAACAATACAATAGCACCTAAAAATTTTGAAAGGCAAATAAAACCTTAAGATTCATGGAGCCTTATGCTTAAAACCAAGCAAAATCTTAACAAACATAATTTCCTTTCCCCGGCTGTGAGTTTGTGACACTGTATTAGTTGTCTAGGGCTACACATAACAAACTATTGCAGAATGGGTGGCTTAAACAACACAAATCTACTTTCTCACAGTTTTGGAGGCTAAATGTTGGTTTCTCCTCAAGCCTCTCTGCTGGGCATGCAGATGGCTGCCCTCTCACGATGTCTTCATGTACTCTTGATTTTGTGCACAGGTACCCATGGGGTCTCCGTGTGCATTTCTTCTCTTTATAAAGACAGCGGGCAGTTTGGATTAAGGCCCACCCTCGTGGCTTCATTTTACCTTAATCATGTCATTAAAGGCCTGATCTCCAAATACACTTATGTTCTGAGGTTTTGGGTATTAGAGTTTCAACATATAAATTGAGCCCATAACACACTCTATGTATTCAAAGCTAGAGTGGATGACCATTCGGTGGAGACGCAACAGAGAGAAGTAATGCAAGGCATAGGACATTAGCTATAGTCAGCAACCTAAAAACATACTTTCAAAAACATTAGAAAAATGTCATAGTTTGATAGGTCAAACTATAAAATTGCCACTTTTATTGTTCATTTTTAAAAAATTACTGTTGTTACATTTGTGACTGCTAGAACATATGTAGAAACAATGTCCCACAATATATAATATATTGTTGGTAAGAGGGAACTTATTCTTACCAATTTTTATATATAATCAAGTTTAATGTACTTTCCCACTTCTTCTGGTTAAGCCCAAATAGCTAGAGCAGATAGTAATCATGTTATGTGATAAACAACCCCATATTATGAGGGATGACTTTATCTACTTCTCCTAATTTAAGATTATATGTTATGTTACAGGATAAAGTAGTATTTTTTTTTTCCAAATTGACAGGAAGTAGCAGGGATTCACTGAATCAAGTGCTGTATCTACATTGCTGAAATAACTTCTCTGTGATATTTTTATTCCAAAACTTTCTACGCATTTCATTTAATTATATCTTATGCAGCTCTGCAAGGAAGATAATTTCAGCCTCACTTAAATAGTTACAAGAGTCAAAGATTGAAAGATAAAGGAATATGTGACAGAGTCACAATTTGAACTCGAAGTCTAGGTCGTCCGACCCCAATCTTTACCATATATTGTCTCTCATAAGACAAAGCCCAGGGAGGTAAGATCTGAAGCAACATTCCCAGAGGGAGCACTGCTGTGCATGCTGGTGAGCAGCCAGACTATGAATCTGGTCTTCACCTGGCAGGGGATGTACTTTGCCTATGGTTATTACTTAAGCCAGTTTAAAATTTTTGTTATCCTGTTGAAATAATTTTTAATAGAAAATGTAATTTAAGAGTCCTACTGAGTCTTCTATCTGTGGACCACTCAGAGTAAAATAAACCACTATAATTAGCCACTAATTATCCATGGTACAATACTGTAATTAAAATCTAGGTATTCAGTTTTGACATCATTTGGTGGAAAGAATAGGTGACTGTGTTATGAAAAGACGAAAGAGGCATTTCCTGATATTTCGGAAATTCCACATCAGAAGCAACTTTAGTGAAGACAGTTACTTTATTGATTCTAGAGTTGCTTCTATAATACTTTCTACAAACACCATTGGTTGAAAGGTGTTGGTGTGATGTGGTACAGAGAATGGACCCCTTGGAAAAACAGAGGGAAAAAGAACATTCTGTACAAAGCAGGAAGTACAAAAAAAAAAAAAA
>PVKM010041054.1:0-13283 GCA_004027735.1 Carollia perspicillata
TGGCTAGTAGATGGCAGAGCTGGGATTTGAACTTCCACAATGCTGGTGGTGTCTGATTTTCTCCCGTGGTCTCGCCTTGATGACCCAGGACATGTCCCTCTCCATACCAGGGCACGGTTTCTTTGTATGTTTCCCCTATCAGCCTGTTGCTTTCTCAAAATTTCCCCTCTCTCCTGAGATGGAGAGCATTCCAGCGCAGGTGCCAATCCTCCAGCAGAGAAGTTTACCAGCTAGTTGTTCATTAGCCAGCACTTAACATCTAGGCGTCACTGATGCACCTGACGTGGGTTGACAGCAAGTAAAGTACCACCCCCTCCCCACCTCCACAGGAGCAGCACCTTGCCAGCCCTCTCACTGACTTCCTAGCCAGTCACTGCTTTCTCATCCTTGCGGTCTCCATCCACTACCACACCCAGAAGAAATAACAAGTCTGTCTCCACCCTGTAGTTTTTATCTTCTTCGCCTAAGGCAGTTCTGCACTGGAAAGGGCTAATCCTACGGCTGATAAATCCTTTCCTGTAAAACTGACCCCAGCTTCAGGCTGAGTCAGGACCCTGGCCCCAGCAGGAAACTGAACACGGCCTCCCCTATCTGTGTGCATCAGAACTGTACTGGTCTTGTCTGTATTCACACCCCTTGGGTCTATAATAGGGTGCAGCCAAGAAAGGGCCCCAAATGGGGATTTGTAATGGGATCCAGAACTCAGAGGGTCCAGGAAATATTAGAGAAATATATATATATGATGTCCTCACCCCCACCAGTCTGAGCTGGGGGATGGGACACATGGAGCAGGGCCATTGAGAGCTGTTTTGCATAGCAACAACTTCGTAGCTGATCTCTAATGTGGCCATTTATCTATAACCAGTTAAGGTTATCTATAACCTTTAACTGGTTCCATAGATATGTTAAGTAGCTGTGGCCAGGCTTTGAGCCAGGGGGATGGGAGTGACTTCAAACCAGGATGTAACTGGGAAACAACTCCCCCTGGTTACAGCACCTGAGTGAGAGCTTGGAGGTGATTGGCTCCACACCCTGGATCCAAGCCTGCCCGGACTTACTATGGCAGCCCAGTAAACCTGAGGAATGCTGGCAGGTGTAACTGATTGTGGAAGGATTCGGAAATGGGGCTGCGGAGGAATATTGGCGCAGGCATTTAAACCCAGACAGGGCAGCCATACCAGAGAGGACCATGCAGCTTTATAGGAGTTAGGACCACACAGCTTGGGTGAGAAGGCAGGGCCACGAGGCTTTGGAGGAGTTGGTACCGTGTGGCTGTGGCAGGAGAGGAATCACCATGCAGCTTGGGCAGTGATTGGGACCACACAGCTTTGTGGTGCTCCCTTTCACCATGTGGCTTAGGAAGCAGGGGAGACTTTGTCTGGAAGAAAGGGGGTGAAAGGATTCCTGCTGGTGGGCCATGAGAAGGTGCCACATGGCTTTGGATTAACTGGAGATCATGGCAGTGACACAGCTGATGGTGCCGGGAGCCTGAACTATGGACTTCTACTTCTTTTCCTGAGATACCGTACCCCGGACTGGGCAAAGGGGAGAAAGAAGGACTCTGTGCATTTGTGGATATCCTAAAGGACTTTAGTATTTTAATGAAGACATTAAGTCATTACTCTTAAGTTTGTGTAACTTTAAAATAAATAATTCCTTTCCTTTTCACCAATCTCTGGCATTGACAGATGTCTTTCCTCTGGTGGCGGGCAAAATGTACCTAGTGCGGGGGGAACCCCCAAAGAAAAAAGGAGGGGTCCTTTTGGTAATAGTATATTATTCACCCACTCACCCTGGGCCTGTTCTGTAACAGGTCGGCCAGTTGGGTGACGGAAGGGGCAGCTCAGAGCCACGCAGGGTCTTTCAAGAGCTCCTGCCCCTCACCTGCAGTTTGCCCCAGCCCGGGAGAGCCTTGCCCTGCTTCCTAAGTCCTCTGTCCTCACACTGTCTCCTCGATGCCCGGGTTCTATGCTCAGCACAGAGCATAGAGTTCCCTTCAGGCCCCAGGTATTGGGGCAGGCAGAGCACAGATCCCCTGAGCACTCAAGGGCAAAGCTAAAGGATGTTCTCCAAAGTTTCTGACCACCTCCTCCCACAGAGGAGGTGGGCACCCAGACAAACCTGGGAGTTTGAAATCACAGTGGGAATATTTTGGGGCACTGCCTGCTGCCTTTTTTTTAGGTGAAATTTACATAATATAAAGGTAACTATTCTAAATTTACAATTCTACAACAGTACATTCACAATGTTGTTCAACCATTACCTCTGTATAGTTCCAGAACATTCCATCACCTCTAAAAAGACCCCATGCTCATAAGTAGTCACTCCCCATTCTCCCCTTTCCCAGCCTTTGGCAACCACTAATCTATTTTTTGTCTCTATGGATTCACCTAGTCTAGATAATGCATATAAATGGATTCAGACAATATGTGACCTTTTTGTGTCTAGCTTCTTTGACACAATGTAATGTTTTTGAGGTTTGTCCACATTATAGCATCAAACAAACACTTATTCCCCCTTGTTTATAGAAGCACTATTTACAGCAGCCAACAGATGGAACACCAGCCCAATGGCCATCAGTGGAGGAACAGATAAATAAAATGGGGCATCTCCATCTATACAATGGACGATCGCTCAGCCACAAAACTGAGTGAAGTTCCATAGAGGCAGAAAGTGGGATGTGGCTGCCAGGGGCCGGGCCAGGGGAGGTGGGACAGGACATTTTGTTCAGTAGGTCTGGGGAAGACGAGAACGTTCTAGAGACGGATGGTGGCGACGGCTGCACAACAGTGAATGCACTTGATGTCATTGAATTGTCTACTTAAAATGGTCAATGTCTTATGCCCGTTTTACTGCAATAAAATAGGAACAGTGTACTGATGGATGCTAGGACACGAGTGAACCCGGCAAACACTATGCCTACCCCTTTTCCCTCTGCATCTGTCCTGCGTTTTGTTGTTGCAGAGTAAGCCTTTAAAACAACTTCCTTCAAAACAACTTCAGGAAAATCTGTAGGAGAATTAGACTTGTCTACTTAATAAGCTGCATCCAAACCAATGTGGACACGAGTTCCTCAGATTCAGGTCGAGCAAACATTTGTAGCGCCTCTGTTCTGAGCAGGTTCTGGTCTGGAGCGCCATGTTGGCTGTCCTGTTCACTCTCACAAATAGGGGAGGCAGGCGTCATCACTGTTATTCTCATTCGCTGTTGAGGAACCTGAGTGAATGAAATGTCCAGAAGTGCAGTTTTGTAGAATGAGGAAAGTTCTGGAGGTGGATGGTGGCGATGGCCGCACAGCAATGTGAATGCAGTCAGTGCCGCTGAACTGCACACTTACAAATGACTAAGCTGGTAAATTTTGTTTTTTGCATTTATTACAACTGGAAAAAAGGGGGTGGGAGAGATTTTGCAAGTAAATTTCACAAGGTCCCACCGCTACCAGGTGGCAGGAATGGGCACTGAATCTCTGAGGATGGGGAACAGTCCCCGGATGGCCAGAGCAAGGGCAGGGCGATGGCGGAAGGCTGGGACAGGGTCTAGGTACCAGGCTGTGGGGCGGGCTCTGCCAGCCGGCCCTCAGCATAATCCTGGGCAAGGCCCTCTCATGACTGGTTCTTTCAGGCTCTAAAAATAGTCAACTTCGGCTTCCCTGCTTCTGAGCGTGTGTCTGTGGTCACGGGATGCCAGTGTAGATGCCCAGAGCAGCCTCGAAGCAGGCAGAGCCAGCTCCCTCAGTCCTGGCCCAGCATCAGATCTGGAGACTGAGCTACTAATTCAGGTGGATGCGCCAGGTCCAAGAGGCGCCCCAGGTACTCTGCACCTGCAGAGAAAATAATGATTTATGACTCCGAACTCACTGGAATGTGAGCTAGGTCAAAGTGGAAACTTGAGTGTTTGTTTAAATCTCTGTCCAAGAATCTCTTCACTTGTGGCTGGAAGATAATGAGTTTTGAGCCACACCAGAGTTGGGTGCTCTGTGGGCTTGACACAATCTGCTCTTTGAAGGGAAATCCACACATATTAATTTGTAGAAAGGAAAAAGAAAACCACCATCGTTCACTTGGCAAGTATTTACCAAGCACTGCTATGTACTAGACACTGTTCTGGGCACCGAGGACGAAGCAGATGTAAACAAGAAACGAGTCCCTGGCTGCGAGAAGCCTGCCTTCTAGGAGTGGGCCCCGCCAAGGAATAAGCATGGATCAGCAAGTCAGGAGAGAAAATGACGCAGGGAGGGCCATCAGGAGTCTGCTTCCAAAAGGACCATCAGGGAGGTCTCTTGGAGGAGGTGACATTTGAGCCAAAGCCTGGATGATAAGTGCAGCGACCACGCACTAAGCTGCAGAAAGAGCATGGGGGGCAGAGGGATAAACAAGGCCACCCACCCAGAGGTGGTGATGCAACGGCATCCCTTCTCCCCTCACCACAGAGCAGGTGTCTCCAGAGAGTGCCAGGGGCCCTGAGCTGAGCTCAGGGGACTTGGCAGGCACAGAAGAGAATCCTGTGCTATCACCAGGGCTCCCAAGAAAACCATGCTGGGGCACTGCCTGAGCACAGAGGAGCCCAGCTGCGAGACAGGAGGACAGAGGAAGAGGAAGTGTGGCCGAGAGCAGCCTTGTCAGAGAGGCCACGGCCCCCACTGGACTGTAGTACCCTTGTGACCAGGGATGTGGTCTGGTTCAGCCCTGTACCCGCGGCATTACACATGGTGAGTGGCTCCAGGACTGTCCTCGAGCTGTGTGAGGGACCCCAGAGGACACAGATCAGAGACCAGAGCCCCAGTGAGGTTGCACAACCAGCCCCCAATTTTCTCTTTTTTAAAAAAATATGTATTTTAAAATATTTTGTTCATTTATTTTTAGAGAGAGGGGAAGGGAGGGAGAAAGAGAGGAAGAGAAACATCCATGTGTGGTTGCCTCTCACATGGCCCCCACTGGGGACCTGACCTGCAACCCAGGCCTATGCCCTGACTGGAATTGAACTGATGACCCTTTGGTTCACGGTCTGCACTCAGTCCACTGAGCTACACTGGCCAGGGCATGAAGTTTTCATGCTGAGCCTTGGGCTTGTCTCACATTTTATTATGTTTTACCCAGCATCGGTTCACTTGGCCCCTGACAAATAAAGGTTTAGGAAGGACCTTCACCCTCACCTCCCGAAGCCCCACCTCCTCACTTCGTGCAGCCACGCCAGCCTGTTCTTTCAGCGCGTCAAGTTCGTTCCTAACTCAGCCTTTGCACTGGCTGTGCCCTCTGCCGGCAGGGCCCTGGCTCCTGCTCTCCCTGCATAGCCGAATCCCTCCTGCCGTTCAGTCTCAGTTCAAATGCCTCCTCTTCAGGACAGACCTCCCTGACCACCCAATCACTAGCCCCACTCCCGTGTGAATGTCACTCTTGAGGCCAGCACTGTGCTCTGTTCTCCCCATAGCACTTCCTTCTCCCCACTATTGTCCTGCTTCTTTGGACTCCCAGCTACGTTCTGCATCCCCAGGAAAGCGGGAGCTCCATGAAGTGAGGGCTTGTCTGGGATAGCACCGCTGTGTATAAACACACACCCTAGAACAGAACTTGCCACCTCAGTAAGCATGCCGGAAAGATTTGATGGATGAAAGGTTAAGATTAGGGGGAGAGAGAAGAAAAAGACACGAGACATGGAGAGAAGAAAGGGGGAAGAGGGAAAGGGAGAGAGGGAGGGAGGGAAAAAGAGGCTGAGAGAGAGAGAAACGCGGCCCCAGTTCTCCAGGACCTTATGGACTCTGAAGGGGACAGACAGGCACACACATAATCCCAGTGAGGCACCTGTGCTGAGGTACACAGTAGAGAGGGCAGAAGGCTTGTGTCTGAGGCTGGTTTTGAAGGACGGATGGGCACTGTCCAGGCAGACAAATTGAGATTTCTAGAGAGAGCAACTACATGCATTTGGAAAAGCCACGGGTTGTGAAACAACATGGATTGTTGGCAAGTACCTCTGAAGTATCTTTGGTGTGGAACAAGCAATTGGGAGGACGGGCAGAGAATAACTGTCAAGAGCAGCAGGGCCACGTCTGAGAGACTCGAATGCTGGCCCCAGGAGCTTGAACTTGGTACTGTAGGTGACCTGAGAGCAACTGAAGGGTTTTACCCGACAAGCAGCACAGGGTCAGATGCGGGTGAGAAAGCCGCTCAGGGGACAGTGTGAAGGACAGTCTAGCAGAGGACCCTGGCCCAACGGGGAGGCTACTCACATAACAGTCCAGGCAAGAATGATGTGACTACTAGTGATGGTAGACAGAACAGGGAACGGTTGGGGAGATGGTCGGGGAGGAGGACCAAAGGAGAGGGTTTGGTGATCAAATACAGAGGATGAGGGAGAAGGAAAGTCTAGGAAAGGTCCCGTGTTTCTGGCTTAAGGACCAGCGGGGCCACCTCTGAGCTGGGCATGTAGGAGCAGGACTGGGCTTGCGGGGAGGTGATATACTTGTGCACATGTTGAGTTGGAGGGTTGAATTGAGGGGGGCATCTGGGACACACATGGATAGTCAGGGGAACAGAGGACAAGGGTCCAGTGTGCCGCTCAGGCTCCAGAACAGGGTGGCTGAACTAAAACCCTCTGGTCTAAAAAGCCATAGGACTTACTGGAATGACCATTGGCCCCTCGGTTCCTGCTCTAGCAGGAGGGCCCTGGGGTGCCTGGTATCCTGTCCCCCTCCTTTTTGGTCAAAGGCTTCAAAACCTCTTTACCTGGATGGTCCTACAGAGGGCAGTCCTGTTCTCTGCCTCCAGAAAGGCTCCTGCTTTTACCCTAATCCTTCTCCCGTGGGTGTAGACCCACTTCCTCCATCCCTTTGCAGGTGGAGGATTTATTCTTCATGATGCGATGCTCAGAGTCCTAGAAGGAGTCACGAAGCCCCATTGCCTCCCTTCTTCTCAGCCTGGACACCCTCCTTCCCTTTGGTAGGTTTGGGAAGCCTGGCAGATGGTGGACATGTCTCAGGGTCCAGGCTGGCCACAGGTGGCCGTGTTTCCAAGTTCCTCCCCATCTTCAAATTCTGCATCCTAAGGATGTGTTGAGCTGCTGACCAGCCCTGTCCAAGGCCTTGATTCCATGAGAAACGTGAGCTTCTGGAACACCAGCTTTCATTCCACTCTCCATTCCCACTCACCCCCAACCCTCCTCACTCACATCCTGTCCACTTTCAAAATCTTCTCTAGTGCCACTGCCTCCAGGAAGCTTTCCGTGATACTCCAAAGTTGACATCCCGATCACACTCTGACCTTGTGGTTCCATGTATGATCATCTCATCTCCCCACCCCCAGAGCCCTTGGGACTATGGCTGGTCCATCGGCATGCGGTTGGGACCACCACAGAGCCAGGCCCAGGGCATGATGCAGAGCAGCCCGTGATAAAGGGCCAGCTACCGACCGAACAAGCCAGAGAGAGCGGAGGGATCCATGAGCCTTGCCAGCTCCCTCCTCTAGTTAATGGGTCTTATAAATCATATAAAATTTATAAATCACATAAAGTGTGTTTTTATGGAGCAGGCAAATCACCTGTAAGATGCTACCTGTGGAGGTAGGCAACTCCCAGAGAGGCCTCAATAACTCTAAAACAGATGAACAGTCACCACCTTGTGGACTCAGTGCCCTCTTCCTGCCCAGGTAATAGCACACACTCTGCAGAGGGAGAAAAATGAACAGCACTCATGTACTAAAAGTCTGGGCTTCAGAGGGAAAGAGTGCGTTAAAATTCCAGGTGTACCCCTTACTGGCAGAGATTTTGGGCAAGACCCATAAAAATCCCTGAACTTCAGCTTTGTCTTCCAGGAAACAGAGAGAGTGTAGTGTCACCGATTCCAGAGTCGGGTGTAAAGATTAAGAGATAGCATCAGGTCTTGGATTCCCAGCTCTCTCTCAGGAAGCTACCTGTGAATTTGGGCTTGTGTTCAGCAGGGTGGCAGAATCACTGAGTGACTTTAATCAAAGCCCTCACCCAGAGAGGGGAGTTATGAAAGGGAAAGGAAAGAACCTGGACTTTCAGGGCAGACTGTTTGCTGGCCGCGCGACCTTAGACAGCCTTCCTGGTCTCTCCCAGACACTGTGTTGTCCTCTATGGGATGAGGAGAATCAGTGGTTGCTGGAAGGGTTAAATGTGACATGGGCAATGAATAGAAGTGCCCGACACAAATGTGTTAACAGAAGAAACCCCCAAACGATGAATTCTTTTCTTCTTTCCATTACAGGCTTCCACGTCTATCATCAAACTGAAAAGATGGGGTGAGTTAGTCATTAAACAGGGTTATCACCAGCCTCTCTGCCATGCCAGCTGGAATGAAATAAAAGACATTAAGAATGGTTTTATTTGGGGGAGAGGGACGGGAATCAGATACAAGAATGGGTTTTAGCTGGGAAGCGCTGCATGTGCATATGAGAAGTCCTACAGACTGGACATTTGTGTCCTCCCAAACTTATCTGTTGAAAACCTGTTGCGACAGGACTTGAAGGTGGGGCCTTTAGGAGGTGATTAGGTCATGAGGGCGGAGCCCACATGAATAAGATTAGTGCCCTTTATTAAAGAGACCCCAGAGAGCTTTCCTGAACTCTCTGCCATACGAGGGCACGGTGAAAAGATGAACTAGGAAGTAGACCCTCACTAGACACTGTATTTGCTGGTACCTTGACCTTGGACTTCCAGCCTCCAGAACTACAGGAAACAAATGTTTGGTTTTCGTAAGGCACCCAGTCGGTGTGTTCTGTTAGAGCAGCCCAAACAGACTGAGACAAGAAGGACTGGTGCAAGGATCCCGATCCAACTGTCTCCACTGTGCTGTCAGTGAAGGGGCGGCCGGGGTGGGGTTGTAAAGGAGCTGAAGGAGAAAACCCGGCTGCCCCGACCCCATACCCCTCCTGAGGGGGTGGGTGCCCTGGGAGGACACGGCACTGCTTCTGCGGTCTTCTTGCCAGAAATGAAAACCTCAGTCTCGTGATGAGGAGGCATCAGACAGACCCACACTGAGGGACAGGCTACAAAGAGGCTGTCCAGCACTCATCAAAAGTGTCACCAAAGACAGGCAGAGGACTGCCCCAGATCAGAGGCAATGAAATAACGTGACAACTTGGTGCAACATGAATTTAGTGGACAAATCGACAAGTTTGAGTAAGGCCGGTAGATTAGTCAACCACATCACATCCATGCTGCTTTCCTTGTTTGGCTCGTGACCCCGTGGGCACGGATCGTGTTCACGTTTACACTCGCTGTGTTGCCGTGGTCTGAACCCACTTCGTCTCTGAGCTGTGCCTGTATTCAGTTCTGCAGCACAAAAGCAGCCACGCACGCAATGCTTAAATGCACGGGTGCAACTGCGTCACAACAGACCTTTACTTGAACAGGTAGAGGCCACGCGCACCCCTGTCTCCAGAGGACCTCCTTCTCTAACATGGAGGTAGTTCTGGTGCTGAATAAGAAATCAATTCTTTATAACATTGTATTGAACACATTTGCATATTAAGCACTTTGAATGGCTATTGAACATTCTATTCAGTGTACATGTGTATGTGTGCAATGGTTAAATATATGCACGTGTATTACTGCATGCGATGACTAAATAAATAGCATATATAGTGGTTAAACATGTTATGTATTATTCAAACACTCTTCATTCTTCTATTTGACAATATTGGCCTGCTGTGTGCCAGGCACCCTGCTGGGAACTGGAGCGCAGCAGTGAGGGACACGTCCAGGGTCCCTGCCCTCAGGGAATGCACATTCCCGAAACTGCCCGTCCCAGTTCAGTCCTGGTCAGCCCTTGTCCCCCGTGTCCGGGACTCCTCTTCTACCGGCCCTCCAGTGGGATGTGTCAGAGCGTGTGTCCTCACTTCAAGTTCTGAAATCAGGGCCTCACAGTCATAAATGGCACTTTCATGGACAGTCAGCAAATACCCTTCTTCCTCCTGGTCATTTCCTTTGAATAAAGTCCCAGGAGTGGGATCGCTGCACCAAGGGCTGTGAACCTTTAAATGGCTCTTGACATGTGTTCTCAAATGGCCTTCCAAAGGGGTTGCACCCAGTTCACACACTGCCACTGGCCCTGCCCGGCGCCCTGGTTACGCCACCACCGTGCCAGCCCTGGGTGTGATAAATTATATTCCTTAATTTGTGCTAATTTAATAGGTGTAAAATTGAATCTTATTTTAATTAGCATTTCTTTGATCATTATGAAGGTTGAATGCTTTCTCTAATAAATATACACTTGGATTGCTTCATTCATTTACTCATTCATTTAATGCATCACACATTAATCTTGGGCTACATGCCAGACGCCATACGACGTCCCAGAGAGTCAGAGACACATAAGACACATTCAAGGATCCTGTATCCCATGAGGAAAGCAAAGGAATTCAATAGTTCCAACCCGAAGCAGAATGGATCATGTGCTAGAGAGAGGTCCGGAGGACTTGAGGGGGAGGAAGAGGGGCCCGGGGAAGTGGTACAGAGGAGGGCCCCCAACCGGACTGCCGTTGAATGGGTGCCGTGGCTGCTCGGGATCAGCCTGTGACAGCCAGCTGGGCAGACAGGACGGGACTTCCACTGCATGAGTCTGTCCACTTGTTTCTTGTGACATACAATGTCCTAGTGTGTGTGCTGTTCTGTTTGTGTGCGTCTGTTGTCTGCATGCACTTCACGTGCACTTGGTGGCCCCGCCTGTGGAACAGGGCTGTGCCCTTGGGTGCAGACCTGGGGACCTTGGTGCCATAGTCATTTTGAGGCATGTCAGTGTGTGTTGCCACGGGCCGTGTACTGGGGTGTTGTAAGAAGGGTTCTGCAGAGTAAGGGGGCTGAGACCAGGCAAGCTGGGGTTCCTGAGGGTGGAGGGGTGAGGTAGCTTGCCTGGGCACCTTCTTGCTGTCAGAGGTGCCCTGCTACACTGACCCCTCATGGCCACTGGCCCTGCCCCAGCCAAGTTTGGCTCCAGGCTCTGCTTCTGTCTGCTGGAGGGTACGGAAAGCCGTCCTGGCCTCTCGGGGTCTAGCTCAGTCATCACAGTTGAATGTGGCATCTCCAACTCTTCAGTCCTTGTCAACTGAATCACTGCCTTGTTCCTCTTCTCCCTGGGACAGGGGAACCCCCGGAATGGGCAGGCTGAACAGAGCCCATCCTCTGCCCTAAGCCACTGGAGAGTCTCTGAGAGGCCACCACATCAGGGAAGCCACCCCCAGAGTGCTGCGCAGTCCTGGCCACCAGAGGCCAGAATGGGAAGTGGTGTCACCCCAGCGTGTGTCCTGCCACACCTGGGCCTTGGAGTGCCTGTGGGGAAACAGACATTGGCCCCAGAGTTGGAGAAGGGACAGGGTGGATGTCGCCTACTTTGTCAGAGGGCTGGGTGTCCAGCAGCCATCTGCCTAAGTGCCTCCGCGGAAGCCTGTTGATTGTCATGTTTTCTGCTTGAAATAAATCAGCAGGACAAGGCAAGCGCTTCACTCCACCTCCTAAGGCAGCATCCCCTGTGTGAACACTGCTGGCGGTGTTTTAAGTTTATTGAGATGTAATTCCCAGGCCATACAGTACACCTATTTAATAAGCACCGTTCGATGCTTTTTAGTATATTCACAGAGTTGTGCAACCAGCACCACAATTTAATTTTAGAACATTTTCATCACCCTAAAATGAAACCCCGGGCCCATTAGCTGTCATTCTTCACTCCTCCCTCTCCTCCCAGCCCAGTCTTAGGCAACCCCAATCTAATTTCTGCCTCCATAGATTCTCCTATTCTGGACATTTCATGTAAACGGAATCATACAAGAGGTGGTCCTTTGTGACTGCCTTCTTTGACTTAGCATAATGCTTTGGAAGTTCACCCACACTGTGTCATGAATCAGTACTTCAGTTCCACGTGTTTATAGCCAAATAATATTAGACCGTATAAATACCACATTTTATTCACAGATCCATCCCCTGATGGACATTTGGACTGTTTCCACTTTTTGGTTATTATCAATAGTACTGCTATGAACATTCATACACAAGTTTTTATGTGGCTGTACATTTTTATTTTGCTTGGTATATACTGTTAAAGAGAAAACTACAGGCCTGAAACCGCATCACTCATGCTAAAAGCCCATGATACCAAATCTAGATGTTATACCTGATCTTATTGCAGTTTCGGCCTCTCCCAGAAGCATAACCCTAATCAACCAGTCTAGAATTTTCTGGTCAACACCAGCGCAATCTGTCACCTAGGCCTCTCCCATCGCCCCAATAGAAAGAAGAGCTAACCTGTACGATAAAACCGCTTTCTGGTCTCTTCCTCCCCAAAAAGGGGTTCCAGCCCTAAAACAGTCCTTTTTATTGTTTTATTTTGTTTTGTCTGTAGCTCCCTTGCCCACTCGTTTTCCTACAGAAACTTCCATTTTGTACAAACCCTCCGAGCGCTGTTCTAGTTGCTAGACAGGGAGCCGCCAACTCATGTGTCACTTAATACATTAGATTAAGTGAATTAGATCTTCAAATTTACTTGGTTGAATTTTTTTTAACAACACCTAGGTGTGGCATTGCCGCGCCACACGGTAATTCTATGGTTTGCTGTCTGAGGAGTCCCCCAACTCTTTCCTGAAACAGCTGCACGGCTTCCCCTTCCCCCCTTCCCCCCTTCCCACCGGCAGGAACGAGGGTTCGGACTGCTCCGTGCCTTCTTCACTAGCGGGGCGGCGAGCTTGCTGTTTCCCAATTTTCAAACGACAACCACTTAATGGGTGTGAAGTGGCATCTCACTGTGGTTTCGATTTGTACTTCCTGAATGACTGATGGCTGGCAATTTTATGTGTATCATTTTCTATGTATTTTCCTATCGTTAATTCATACTCATACACATGAAGCTTTGTTGTTTTTCGAACTACATATGCGTACACATGGTATCATCAATATCTTATTACCTGCAACTTCTTTAACGTGTTTTAAAAATCTTCGACATTAGTATGCACATCTGTGCTATTCCACAATATGACTATAGCATCATTTTTTAGGTCATCTCCTGTGAGTCTGCATTTAAGTTGCTTCAGATTTTCCCTATCATAAACAAAGCCTCAGTGTAGGTAACCCTCTACACATATTTTCACATCTGAATCCTGCAGATGTCCTAGAAGGGGAATTGCTCATTCACGAGATTTAGAACATTCAAAATTGGGCTGAGACCCTCCGGAGTGATGTCCAAGGAGGCTTGTCACAGCTTACACCACCAGCAACAGTGTCTGAGAATGTGGACAGAGCATTCCAGCTGCTAGCTTACACACAGCTGAATTAAATTTTCCCTG
>PVKM010041055.1:0-13259 GCA_004027735.1 Carollia perspicillata
CCCAGCCCAGGTTCCCCACAGCTACCACAGCGGTTCAGTAAACCAACTGCTAGATAGTAGGTGTGGAATCATATGGAAATGCATAGGATACATGCCCACAAAGACAGCTTTGCCATCATGTCTAATGTTGTTTGGATTGTAAGTGATGTCAACGTGCTTTCTCTATACATGGGCTGCCAATTTTAAAAGAGGAAGAGTGATCTAAACTCCCTTATCAAGTTGTACAATGATTTTATCTCCTGAGTTCAAAAACTACAGATCTAACATTCACACATCAGTACAAGTGCTAAAGACATATTCATTTTCAAAAACAATTAAACTATGGAATTTAGGAGCTTCCATTTAACTTTTGGAAGATAATCTGCAATGTAATGGCATACTTAAGTTAAATATTAAGAATTTAGTAATAACATCCATTATATGCTTTCCAAAGAATGAATATTCTCAATTAAAATCTGTGCTCATGGACTGATATCAGTGGTTGTGTGAAAAAATATATTAAAGATTAAATGTAAAGATCTCATTCCAGGTTAGTGTAAATACTAACAGGTGAATACTAGCAATTGGTTTAGAGGCCAGAGAATACTAACTTTTATCCCAATTATGTGACATAATATGCTCTCAAAAATTTCATGCTTCTCATTTGTAGAATTATATTACAAAAAAAGTATACAGCCCTGGCCACGTAGCTCAATTGGTTGGCATGTTGTCCTGTATACCAAAAGGTCCTGGGTTCAATTCCTAGTCAGGTGACATACCCAGATTGCAGGTTTCATCCCCTGTGGGGCGAATACACAAGGCAGCTGACAGATGTTTCTCACATCATTGTTTCTTTCTCTCTCCTCCTTTTTTTCTAAAAATAATGAAAGAGAAAATGTCCTCAGGTGAGAATTAAAAAAAAAGTATACATTGTTATTATTATATTTTTAATTTTATCAATAAAATTTTTGTAAAAATGTGTTTTCTTTATGTAAAATGTGTTACTATTTCATTATTAAAGCTAATGAACTTTAATGCTTTTTTGTGTCTATTGATGTGATGTTATATTTTTTGTTCTTTGTTCTATTAACACTGTATATTAATTTATAGATTCAATTCCAATGTTTAAGCTTGAATTTCTAGATAAATCCTTGTTGGTTGTGGTATATAATCTTCTTTACATGTTGCTAGATTCAGTTTTCTACTATTTAATGAGGATTTTGAGTAACTATTCTTAAGAGTTATGGATCTATATTTTTCTTGTGATTTTTTTAGTTTGATAACAGAGTAATGCTGGCCTCACAGATGAAGAAGAGAGGTGTTACATTCTTTACTATATTTTTGAAAGATATCATGATGATTTGTGTTTATTCTTCTTTACATATCTAATAGAATTTAACAGTAAGTCATCTTGGTCTGGATTTTTCTTTGTGGGACATTGTTTAACCCTTTATATGTTTCTTTGCGGGACTAATTTAACCCTTGTATATGTTATACATCTATTTAGATTTTTTATTACTCCCTGAGTCAATTTTGGTAGTTTGTGTATTTTTATAAACTTTTCTATTCAATCAACTTTTCTAATGTGTTAGCATGTACAGCACATATATGTGTTCATAATACTTACACATTTCCATAAACATTTTAGTGACATCTCTTCTGTTATTTCTAATATAAATATTTGAAACTTCTCTATTATTTGGTTACTCTATCTAGAGATTTACTGATTTTGTAAATCATTTTAAGAAACAACCTTTTGGCTTTATTGAATTTTCTTTATTGTTTTTATTTTCTGTTTCAATCATTTCCACTCTGATAGTAATTTTTTGCTCCTTTTGCTTATTTTGTGTTCTATTTTCTCCTAGTTTTATAGGTGAAAATTTGAATTTGTAATTTGAGATTACCTTTTTAAATATTTGTTTCATAGATGTGAATTTCTCTCTAAGCATACTTAACTGTATACCGTCAATTTTGATATATTGTTTTCATTTTCATTCATCTCAGTACATTTTTTCCTTTTTCTTGTGATTGTTTTAACTTAATCATCATTTAGAAATGTGCTATTTACTTTTTCAAAATTTTAGAACTTTTACATTCCTTCCTATGTTGTTATTTAATTTAATTATATTTTAATCATAGAACATACGAGTACTTTGAATGGTTTTAATCCTTTTCAAGTTATTGTTGTAAATGAGCTGTCATAGAAAATATTGCCTGCACACTTGAAAAGAACATTTTGTGCTGTTATGGATTCGGTGTTCTTTATATATCTGTTAGATGTCATTTTTTTGCTCTTTATTATCTTATGGATAGCTATTGTACCTGTTAGTAAATGTAGGTTATTGAATTTTCAACTTTTATTGTTAAACTCTCTATTTCACCCTTAAATTTTGTCATTATTTTCTTTATGTATTTTTAGCATATCTTGTTAGGTGTCTTTATGTTTGTAATTACATCTTCTTGATGTATTATTCTTTTGGCACTGTGAACCCTGAGGAAAAAAAAGATACCTACTAAGAAGGGGTCCTCCTGGTGGCTAACAGGGCAAATGTTAAAAAAAAAAAAAGCAAGCAAGCAGAAGCTTAGCAGTTATTTCTGCCCATAGGGCAAGCCAGGATGGGGACAGACCTTCATACAAACTGCACTTTACAGATGTACAGGGTAGCCTCTGTGTTATACTGCTTGCCTGCCTGCACTATGTTTCTGATATCTGAGCCAGCACCTGTAAAGGTTTTCTGAAGTCCTTTTTCAACCAATAGGATTGAGGCTTTCACCATCCAGTTGGAGCTATGCAACTATTACTAATAACAGCAGCTATATTCTGACCAGTCAGGGACCAGTGGAGGGAGCTTTTGCTTATGTTATTCAATTCCCTCGTGGCTCAGGATGGCACTTCTCCACCTAAGACAGAAGATTGCATTTTTCTGGCTAGAGCTAAAACACAAGATGTCTCCTTAGAGCAGAGGAGCAGGCCGGTGTAGAGGTATGGTGCAAAGGTGCAGAGCAAAGCAAGCCATTGCGAAGGAGAGTGGCCAAACTGAAGAAGGGCCTGGTGGCAGGGCCATCTCCTGATCATGCAGATTAAAGGGGCGCTATAGCGCCATCTAGCTGGTCCACTGTTTAGCTGTTCCACAGCCATGCTCTATTATCCTTGAGCTGTTGACATTAAAGTTTCCCTCTTCACTCCATTCCAAACTGGGGATTCCTGTTGGTGTTGAATTGGTGCCAGCGACCATTGGTTAATGGCATTATAAAACACATATTTTTGTTGTTAGTAACACTTTTGTGAATGCTTGCTTTTTCTGATATTAGCATCTATACTCCAGTTCTCTTTGGCATGGCATGTCTTCACTCATCCTTTATTTTCAACCTTTCAGTATTTTTACGTATAAACTATATTTCCTATAGACAATGTATAATTGGATTATGTCATTATGTTTCTGTTGTTATTAATTATTTCTGCCAATCTTCGTCTGCCTTTTAATGGAGTGTTTGATCACTTTGTGTTCAGTGTAATTTCCTGTTGGGATTTACTTGTATGCGTTGACTTTGTTCCTCAATTCTTTCATCACTGACTTTTTATACTGTGAAATACAGAGATTCTAGTGTACCATTTTAATTTTCTTGTTACCTTTTACTATATTTTTCACTATCATAAGAGTTGCCCTGAGGTTTACAATGAATATCTTAGCTTAAATCAATGTAGGTTAGATTAATACCAACTTAATTTCAAGAACGTAAAAAAATTTGTTCTATACTTTTGTTCTAACTCTTTGGCCACTTGCTTATTAAACACAGCATCTTGTCTTTTCCTTTGAGTTATCACTCTCTGACATTGTTCAAACATCAATTTATTTAGTTTTTAGCCCCCCCCCTCAGGTGCAGTTACTTATCTAAACAAAGAAATTATTTAAGTTACTAATTTATCATTTTCCCAAAGATGGTACATAACTAATACCATAGAGATGCATAGGAAAAACATTTATACACTATGTACTATTTATGTCATGGGATTTGAAGACATTTTTGTGAGACCCCATTGGAAGAGATTGATTAGCTGTGTATCAGAATAACATATTCTTAATGAAAGTAGTGCCATGTCTGACTTGGTTATCAATATACTTTTATGGCATATTATCTGAGTATATTATCTGAGCCTACAAGATGCAAAATAAATACTTTTGGCACTCATGAAAGACTATGTGTTAGCTTATATTAATTTCAAGTAGACAAACATAGTCATTATATTTACAATTTGATTTTATTCCAATAACAAAAAAGATAAATAAATTAAATTTCTTGAATATGATTTCAAAAACTGACCTGAAATAACTACATGTCACAGACACTGCTAATTGACTAATCAATACCCATTCTTCTTTTCTTACTTCCTAACTGAATATAAATTATGTTTGAGTCAATACCTTGCAGCTACTGGCATTATGTTCTATATTCCATGCTGTGATCTGTTAGTAGAAGGCTGTAAAACTTCCAGGAAAACAATTGTTTCATTAATAAAAAGAAATAGACCTTACTGAGATGCATTTAAAAAAATCTTATTCTTTTCTTCTGTCTTTTCTACATTCTTCTTGTTTCTAATGCAAATGTAATTAGAACAATAAGAAAGAAACAAGAAAAGAACTGCTGATTAAGGGTAATGAAGTGATAGGGGAAATTTTTCCTTATTAGTAGGTCTGAGTACTAACTCTGTTTATTTATGGTGTTATCAAACTATCACATCAAACCCTAAATTACTTACTTTCTAAACTGTTATGTGAGAAAAAATAAAGCCCTCCTGTTTGATTGTGCCACTGCATTCAGGCTTCCTAACATTCAGTAGATCATGAAAATAATTGAAATGTTATTTATTCCAGGCATTGTTAACCTAAGATAATCCTGTTGAGGATTCATAATAGGGTTTTAAGAGGTCTGAAAATTCTTCAAATAGCATTTTTCTCCAATGAAACTGAAACACAGAATGCATAAAATAACTTGCTTAATTTTACACAGATGTTGGCAAAGACAAGAGATGAATGAAATGAGGTTTCCTGATTCCCTTCCATACTGTTCATTTTATATTATGTCTGCTAAGGGAAAGTTATTACTTTCTCATTTGTAAGTTTATGAATAAAACTGCTGGGCATATATTCATCATTTGCCACATTTAATTTAATATATTACCTGCATGGGTAGATTGGTTATTTGTTTCAAAACACATTATTTTATAAAATAATACTCAAAAATTATAAAAATTCCAATTATAAGGAAAAGAAATTTAAAAAATTTAAATGAACTATAATAAATGTTACCATGTGCACCCAGAGTGTGTGTGTGTATACATAAATTAGTGGGGAAATAAATAGTTGTACTTGAAAAGAGCCAAGACAATAAATACTGGCAACCCCATTATATTTATGATCAAATTCTTTTTGATTATTCCAGTAAATACTTCCAGGTTTACCCCCACCTAATTGTCCTATTCTTCTAGTTACATGAAATAACTGTAATTCCCTATCATTATTGCTATTAGGCAGGGCAATGAAATTAGTTATAGCCACTTATGAGTGGAAATGGCACTGATTCCATCTAGGTTGAAGAATTTCACAGCTGGTGTGAGACCCAGCAATATAGTTCTGGGTTCAGTACTTCATCATGAGATTTCACAGAAAAAGTTCTTGAATTCAGGGTACTCTTTGAGACACCCCTGAGTATTTCCATGCTTAATATAAAGTACTAATATGGAACATTAAAAATTAAAACAAGGGAAACTGATTAGAGTCACAAACCATTCAGGACTGAAGGTATGGGCCATTCCATCAGGAAAAGAATTAAGACCAGTAGAGGTTCTGGTTGAGAACAAGGTAAATATGAACTGTGTAGTGGAAGAAGCAAGCCATGAACAACAAATATGAGGTCTGTCCAGACAGTATCCAGCCATGTAATATGAAAAATAGAGACATTTATTGAAGAAGATACAAGAAACATTGTACATAGGACAATGATGGCTCAATCTCCTTCAAAGTAGGCACCTTGGGACCTCACACAGTTCTCCCAGTCACCATCAGCTGCCCTGTCATATTTTCTTGAATCTCATTGATGGTCTGAAATCTCTACCTTTTCAAAGGTGATTTTAGTTTTGGGAAAAGCCAGAAGTCACAGGGCACCAAATCTGGGCTGTAGGGGGCTGAATCACCTGTCTGATTTTTGTTTTGCCAGAAAAACTCTTCACAAGACATGATACCTGAGCAGGCACATTGTGGTGATGAAGCTGCAGATCAACAGTTGCCCATGGCTGTGGCCTTTTGAATCACCTGAATAGTTTCTGTGGAGGAATGTTCAAGCTTAATGAAAAATTTGACGCAAATCTGTTGCTCTACTGGCTCATTTTGAATATGATGGCCCCACCATGTGCATGCTCACTCAACAGTGTCTCCCACCCCCACTGACTAGTGCAATGAAGTCATCATTGTTCACACATGTGCATTTCAGTCCACTCTCCTTGGCTGCCAGGTTACAGCCCTGTTGTGCAAACCATTCTCATTATATTAACAATGGTTAGACTTTTTCCAGACAGACCTCCTATAACTACTTGACCTACTGCTAATTAGAGGACTCATGTAGCTTTGTGTATTTTTCTTTATTTCATATGTATATGTTTATTTGCATATATAAGCCATTTCTTTCTTGTCCTTTTTCCCCATTTTAATATATCCAGAGCTGCTCTCCTCCATATCATTTTTCAAAGCTTGGTTCTTTATCTCTCATTGATCTTTTAATTACTTGGTATCCATCCAAGAACTTCTTTCCTATGGTCATTATCCAGAGCTTCTGTTGTTTGGAACTTTAGAAGATTTAGCAGTACAGGAGAAGGTATGGATATGGTCGAATTCACTGTTTTATCCTCAGGAGTGTTTCCAGGCCCTTGGAATCCATTACCTTAAATGAATTTTATAGATCTTACTTTATCAGCAACTGTTTTAGATTCATGAAGTTGACAATCCAGTCATTTTTTTGCATGTCCTAGGATTCATGAATCCTAGGCCACATATTGAAATTGTCCTCAATTTCCAGTACTGCTTCTAATTTATTGATGCATTGAGTAAAAACCAGCCTCTCAAGATATGAATTTACATTTAATTTTTAAAATATGCATCTTTTGGCTTCTAGTTATTTCAGTAATGTTAAAAATGAATTAACTCATTTCAGAAAGAGAATCTAGGAATAGAACTTTAAGTGAAGAAAGTAAATTCTACATTTACTTATGATTCAAATATGTTGCAAATTTAGAAAAACACTGAGGACAATGTTAAACAAGAGAGATAGTTCTTCCCTGGGACTTTCAATTACTTATAACTTATGTCTTCAATCCATCATTTCTTACCATTTACCTTTGTCAAGAAACAGGTTTCATAACATCCTTCATCTTATTCTTGTGCAGTGAATGAGAATCAAAGAAAAACTAACTTCATGTCACAAAAGAGTTGCCTCAGGATATAAAACTGAAACATTATTTATTATGACAATTTTAAAATGCTATAGTTTTTTAATATTAAATATGAATATTTTTCATGCAAACTTAAGAATGCATATTTTTTCATGGATCTTTGCCCTTTATGAATTTAATTTTATGCTTTTTAAATATATAGATCTGACACCAGGCATAGAGACTGAATTCCAAGAATGAAACTGTTCCCTGGCTACAGCCAAAACTGAGCTCTTTAGCATAAGGATCATTATGTTAGCATAGAAAATGCCATCAACTAATGAATCCAGCTGTCAGTCTTTCCTATTTAATAAACATTTTCATATCAAGGGAATGATTTAAAATCACTTCATTTTGAATTTACTGACAAAGTTTGATCCTCTAGAGGATCCCAGAATCATTAAGTGTGAATAAAGTTAATGACCCAAGAGTGAATAGGAAGGGACGGGAGCATGAAAAGAGGGCAGGAGAAAAGGGAGAGGATATAATAATCACTCAGATGCCAAGATAAATTTATAGCTTTAAATTTTAGATTTTGTTTCTATTTGGAAACTCTTTTCTGATGTCTCCTGAAGTTAAAATTATTTGGAGTATTTTATAAAATAATATCTTTGAAGAAGGAATTATGGATAAAAATAGAGATCAGATCTGTTTCAGAGTCATAAAATACCTCAGTTGTAGATGAGATTCATTTTGCCCGGTAAACTTGTGACTTGTACGTAATGTAAAGAAACCTCACAGGGGAAATATCATAACCCTGTCATCATTTCTTTAGACCCTTTGTCTCTCTTTTGCCTCATTTCACAAGTCATGTTTAGTTTTTCTACAAGGGATCACGAGCCTATTTTTAATTCTCAATCTATAGTTATTTGCAAATTTATAATGAATAGCTGGCTTATAGTTTTGATTACTCAGACCAGATAACACTAAAAATTTCTCTAAGGGTCTCCTATATTGGCCATAACTGTAGCTCAATATGAATTAGAATATTTGCCCCTCACTCATTTGTAAACTTAAGAATATCCTACCTCTCACAACCAGAACAAGGATGGTATTTTATGGAAGGATGTAACAATTATGATTCCTAACCAGAAAAAAAATAATATGTGATAATAAAAATATTTCACAATAAAGAATGCCTATTAACATTTTTAAATATTAAGATATCTAGTTTGGGATTTGTGTTATTACCAAAATACTTTTATCACTGTAATAAGATGTCAGATTCAAGAAGAGTTAGTAATGCAGAGAAAAGATACTGTCTTTTCTAATGTTAATAAAAATGTTTTGCCTGAAGAATAAAGCAAGCAAACTCCACTAACCTGCTTTGTTGTAATTGAGAACACTTTACCATAATAGCAGACCTTACTGGGCATCACCAAATGTAAAATGATTATAAACTTATACTACTCAATTATAAAGTATTATAAAGCCTTACATCTAGGCTTGGCCAGCTGATGGTAAATATTCTCTTCATGGGACATTTTATCTCTATTGACAAGCATCCTCTTATAAATTAATGTGCACATGTATGTATATGCATATATACACACACATATATATATACACCCTGACATTTTCCCAACTCATAATGAAAACTGATTGTGACATTGAATTGTTTTGTGATGATTTCTTTTTTTTAATTGCTGTTCAAGTACAGTTGTCTTCATTTCCCGCCACCATTCCCCCTGCCCTACTCATCCCTGCCTCCCACCCGGCATCCTACTCCCTTTGGTAACCCACACACAAAGTTACAGGTATATTTCCACCAAAAAAGAAATATCTCTCCACTTGGGTCCCTGAGATCTGGACATGGCATACTGTTTCTGAGTGGCCAAGTAACATTTGCTGTAGGAGATCTATCATTTCACCTCAGAGAAAATGGACAGAAGCTAACACGCTTTAGGAACATTGGCCAAATGAGTTTAGGAGCAAAACTGGTACAAGTTCATGAAGCCCAGTTAATTATGAAATTTACACAAAAAACAATAGTCTTGAAGGTCTAGCTATAGATCTTTATATTTAATGTTTTCCTTTGTACATTATAAAAATTATGTGCAATATAACATGCAGAAAAGTGAATATTTTTTCTCTCTAAATATATCAATACTTTCACAAGTCTTAGTCAATGTCCCTTACAACTATTTTTTAACTATTTTCTGAAAATATTTACGAAGGGATTATTGCTATCAGAGGATTACTGACAAATGTGCTCCTCAAACCCTCACACATAGAAATAAATTGGCACAGGTTGGGCATTTTTCTTTTTGGGTGATCAGTACATTTTATTTAATCAGAATGGTACATGAATAAATAAAAATAGCCCTGGCTGATGTGGATCAGTGGATTGACCACTGGCCTGCAAACCAAAGATTCACTGGTTTGCTTCCCAGTCAGGGCACATGTCTGGGTTGCAGCCCAGGTCCCCAGTTGCAGAGCATGTGAGAGGCAACCACACACTGATGTTTCTCTCTCTCTCTCTCCCTCCTTTCCTCTCTTTCTAAAAATAAATAAATAAAAATATTTAAATAAATAAATAAATAAATAAATAAATAAATAAATAAATATAAGGGAAGGGGAATTAAATTTCAGCCAAACTGAGCTTCATGACCTTGTCAGATTATGAACCACACATACTTAGAAACACACTGCGCATACTTACAGAATGAGACAAGTATAAATTAACGTTAACAATACCCACAGTTGGGTCAAAGAGCAGCTACAGAAGAAAATTGCACTAAAAACCCAACATACATTGCACATTATATAATTAGTAGCTTCAAATATATAGCTGTGAAAATTCCAAGTAAAAAAGTGGCACATTTTCTTTTTCCTGCATGGAAAGTATATATCAACACTTCAGCTTTATAAGAAAGAGAAAAACAAATTCTGAACTATTATTCCTGTGACTTGCTTTGTGCATGGGCACAAAGAAAGCAAGAACAGACAATGTATATTGGTGAGTCCTTGTAAGAACTAGTTAAATAGTGGGGTTCTCATGGGGTTCTGCCATCACTTTCTTATGGCCTTGTCCTCATCTATCAAGGAAGGGCAATAAAAATAAAAGCTACCTCATATGACTGTTGTTATTTATATATGAAAATACTGCTGACAAAATTCTTTATTTAGCACACATATTAAACTTTTAAAGTGTTAACTATTATAAATGTAAATGTTTTAATGTCAAACCTTGTTTCAAATATTGATTTTACTGGTTATTAAGGGTCCAAAATAATAACTACCCTGATTATTAGGGTAGTTATTCGAGCACTCTTAGTATGTTCCTTCATATATAAATTTGATAGAATACCTACATCACAGTAGTGTAATAAATTTATCATGCATTTACTCTTGAGTTTGTGTGTGCGTATTTGTATAGTGAATGCATAATGCTTGGCATGCAGCAATTGCGGCATAATAAGTGTTAGTCTCTTAGCCCTTATACTCACATTGTCACAAAAAAATTCATTGTCAGTTTGGATAATTTTTATATTACTTCTCTGACAACTAGCAAAATGCTTGTCTTAAAGGAATGGACAGAAATGGAAGGTTTGCCTCCCAAGCAGATATATGTAGTTGTATATACAGGGTCGTCATGGAATGGCAAACAGAAATTGCATTGAATGTAAAGGTATTATTAAGCTGGAATTAGGATATGCCAGAGTTCCCTGAGTGAAGATGGAAATATAACGAGCGGTATGCTACTGTTTTCCAAACATGATTGTATCAGAGTTACCTGAGAGATTGCCACCCCAGGAATAAGATTTGGATTATTTCCTTTCAAAAAAATATCTAGGAATATTGGCAATTTTACTTGTCCATCTGTATATTTATAATGATGTATTAACTTTACCCAGCATGGGAAACACTACTTAACTTTAGAATGACCATCATGTCCCTAACTTCTCAATGCTCTGAATTACTTTGGATGATTTAGACAGTTGCCAATTGAGTTGTATTCACTGGAGAGGAAAGGTTTCTAATCCTTGAGAATGGTGAAGATATTTTGTGACAACGTTTAAAGGACTCTCTCTTCTTTGGACAGTTGCAAAGCAGGCATGTGATTACAAAGTGAGCTACAATTTCCTCTAAATACCTAGCAATATATTATGCTTCCTGGCTGATGGGAATGTGTGAAAATAGGAGGACAGGTCCTAGTACATTACAGACCACTGATAAATATTGTTAATTTGCTCACATGACGACTGTGGATTAAATTGCCTGAGTCTTCATCCAGATGAAAGAACTTCATGATTGCATTTGTTTTCATATTTTGATTAGTGAGATTAGAACACAAAATTTATTTTTTCAAATATGCCGTATACATTTTGTCATACTTTTGTTCAAATATAATGCTTACATTTCTTATAACATGCTTATATTTCTTTTTTTATTTTCTATGGGTTGGTGATGTGTTCCATGTAAACTAAAATGAGAACTGTAATCATTTTAAGGAAATAGTTTTAGCATTTGATCAACCATGCTTCATTTTCAAATGAATTAATACATTTTAATCTATTGAGAATTAAAAAGGAAGGAAGGAAAGGTGGGAGGAAGAGAGAGAGCAGGAGGGAGGGATAAAAGAAGGAAGACTCCCACACCTCTTGGGGTGGCAAAAACAACTAATTGCTCTAATAGTCATGTAGCCATGGTAACATTTGGCCCTCTGAACTATCTTTAAATGCATTTAATTTAGCTACAACTTAGATCAATTACCATGCCATGTGGACAGATTGGTGACAACTCCTGTTTCTGCAATTTAGTCAATAAAAAGCAGACTTATTCTAACAAATGCATTCTTAAAGCCAACCATCCCAAAACAGTCTTGCCTAAGTAATTATCCTATACCTTCGAAACTCTGTCAGTCTCCAGATTCCACACTTCCTAAAACTCCTGCTGTCTACTTACTACAAGAGAGCTCCAGGCCAGTGAAGCTTTCTCTTATGACATTAAGTAATAAATTCAGCTTTGTCTTTTTGTTTAAAATAATATCTATTTAATTTTCATTTTAAATGATGAATATATAAAATAAAATAGTTACACTAATAAATAGAATTTGCATCATCTGGCAATTCTAGAGGTTAGAATTAGATAATTTCAAAGACCCCAGTTGGTAGTGTGCCAGATGTCCCCAGATCGAGAAGTGTTCCCGCGGTCAGTTGAGTTCCACTATATTTGTCCTTCACATCTGCTGCCAGACACATCAGTGTCAAGAAATTAACCCTGACCAGTGTGGCTCAGTTGGTTGTGCATCTTCCCACAAGCTAAAGACGCTCTTTCAATTCCTGGTCAGGTCACATGCCTGAGTTGCAAGTTCGGTCCCCAATCCAGGTGCCTGAGAGAGAAGTAACCAACTGATGTTACTCACATCAGTGTTTCACATTTCGCATCACACATTAATGTGTCTCTCCTTTTTTCTCTCTCCTTTCCCCCTCTGTGAAAATAAGTAAAATCTTTAAAACACAAGAAAACTGAGCTCAGACTAATTTTATAAGCTCTTGTTGCTGAATTTATTCTGTTAGGAAAATCATAGGTCTGATTAATTTCATGATATTAATTTCAAATAATTTTGCCAAACATATTTTCTAAACCTAATACTTTAAACTACATAAGTTACTGCATAAGGCCATTAGATTTAAATCATTTGATAAATAATTTGATAATGTCATTAGACCATTTAGCTTGAAGATGTACACTTTAACATAAATATTTTTTACTTTGTTTATTCTTCTGCTACTTGCTTCATTTATGCTTTTATTGCCTATATGTCTAAAATCTCATTTTAAGTGTTGTTTTT
>PVKM010041056.1:0-13258 GCA_004027735.1 Carollia perspicillata
AAACTGTACTTGAACAACAATTAAAATAAAATTTAAAAATTCTTTGTTCTTTTTTTATAGCTAATAACATTTATGCTGTGTACTTCCTTTAGGGTGAAAATGGTTTTCATGGAGCTCCAGGCTTACCTGGTCAAAAGGTAAAAGAGTTTTTGAGTGTTTCATATAAGTGAAGAATTTTAACATCTTGAAAATTGAATTCATATATACTATAGTGAAAATTCAGAGAATGTATTTGATGAAACCGAATTTGCTGACTCAGAAATCCACTAACCAGTCTTTCCTAAGACAACCCACTAGCAGATCTTTCCAAAGAGAACCCATGGAAACAACCCCTTCTCAAAGAAGCCAGCCACACTAGGAGTGAGTTTATCATAGAGTATGAGCAACACACTACTCCAGAGACCCCGACAGTGATGCTTCCCAAGGGCCACGGGAGTGTGTACAGCTGCTCTAGAAATGTTTTCACTGTTATTTGACATTGTCTAAAGTGAAACATGGAAGCATTTTTACTGCCTTTGACTGTGTTTCATTATTTCTTATTTATCTTCCTTTTTGTATATCCCAGGTTGAGCTAAACATAATAACTATAATGACCAAATATTAAGTGCTATGAAGATGCAATCTCTCCAAAACTATCTCTTGTTCAGAATGATAAGTTCATAGTAAGTTAGGATTTTTGCACTGCTGAGCCTCCTTTTTACTGTGCCTTGTATCTTCCTCCTAACCAAGGTAAACTTCACTTTTACCCTCTACTGTCTGTAAGGGCTGCTTTGTGCTCCCGGGAAGGAGTATGTTGTGTGTGATCAGCATTCCTGGAAACACAGAGGCTGGTCTATTCCAGTTTCCTGGAGGGGTGGGGAGCCACTTCAAGTGGGGCCAGCTGTCATACCACCCCAATAATCCCGCCGCAAGGGAGAGCATTATTGATGCAATAGCAGATGCCTATCAAAGCCAAACATCTTTTCTGTGCTCTGGGGAAGTTTTACAGGCCTTAGCAATAAAAGATACTATTGCATCTAGGTTTTTCTCTGTAGCTAAAAAATTACTGTTAAAAAGATACACACTTATAGTTTTTGGAAAATCTTCCTTTATTTGGCTTGAAAAAAAATGATAAGATTGAGCTGGCAGTGATGAAATTGCAAGCTTCTGAATTTCTTCCCAGCAGTTCTAGACAAAACCCATTGATACAGCATGTGCTGCCTCTGCAAGTCAAGTTACAAGCCAAGGGACGTGCAGATTTATCTGCTGGGAAATAGTTTTGGACTTTCCAGCAGCTGTTTGCGGTGGCTGCATCAAGCTGTCATTGTGGCTGATGTACTGGGGGTTTTCAGCAGTTTCGATGTCAGCTTAAATTAACAAATCAAGTTAAAGTCTATATTTTAGGGAAAATGGTAGGAAAAAGGTAGACCATGGATTCAGTGACAAATATACCCAGATACTACCCTATTTTCTTTCCTGATACATTTTTGAGGGTAGATGAAGCAGAAATAATTATCTAATCTTGTATGTGTACATAAACACATATACATATATTTGATTATATATAGAATATATGCAAAGAGACTATATATATAATAAAAAGCTGACATCCTTTTTTAACATGAATTTTAATGATATTAAGTATTACTTTATTGAAGCATTACATTAAAAAAACTAGAGATAAGAAACATTTCATTCTTCGTTTTGGCATACTCAGGAAGTACTTGCTGAGTGCTCCTTCAGTATTTAGGAATATTTAAATTTTATGGAACTCAATATTGGTTTGGAATTTACATATTAGAAATGGTCCTTATAATTGTTGATTTTTCAATGTTAAAAATTTGATAATAGTTATTATAATAATTATGCATTAAAAGCAGTGTTCCTATTATTGTACACATTATATTTCTCTTCTACAGGGAGAGCAAGGTGTTGAAGGCAGCAAAGGAGAAATTGGTGAAAAGGTAAATGTTTCTCTTTACACGCACATTTGTAAAAATAAGTTGTGTTCTTGAAAATATTTTCAAGGGAATATCTACCTTGTTTGTGCCTTCATATAAGCAATTGAATAATTTTATAGAATTTATTTAAAGTATTTATTTCAATTAAGGTAGATTTGATATATCGATGTTTGCCGGAAATATTTTGAAATAAGTTTGGATAGTCAGTATATCTAGATATTTCTATTTAAATACATTCTATATAAATGATTCAAACATTTATTAAGCATTATATTTTTGTGTTATAACAAAACACAAGCACACAAAATTGTGCTACAACAAAACACAAAATTTTGTGTTATTAATGCACCAAGTGCCCAAGTCTTTAAATAAATGCTTTAATTATATACCTGATTTATTAGTGGAATTTTTCCTGAGGAAATAAATGAGAAGAACTAGCTGTAATATGATCCCACAGAAAAGAGATGGAGCATTCAAAATAGTTTGAAAGATTTTAAGGTAAGGATGGTTTAAATGGTGTGGGCAAGGTGTGGGAAAAAACCCACAAGGATTGTGCAGTATCTTAGATCGAGTTACAGTGGACTCCTTAAACTCCACATGGTCACTGGTTACCAGTCTCAGAGTCAAAGAAAACCATGTGGAGAGGGCCAGATAAAAGCTGAATAAAAGTTAACCCGATAATAAAGCCATCTTTTTTTTTTAATTCAAATATGCAGCTTTCTCCTCAAAGGACAGAAATTAGTAAGTGCCTTAGTTATCTAAAATTTTCCTTCAGAATAACATTTGAATCCCTCTACATTTCATAAGCCTACTTTTATTTTTAAATAGAACAAAAACAGAACCATTCCTTTGATTCATAAAATGTAATGTAATTGGACAGCCGGAGGAGGGCTAGAAAGGGGAATAGATAACCTCAAATATTAAATTGCTTAAATTTAGTTTTCTTGGTGGTGATCAGTTATCTGCCTCTTCAATAAGTGTTTATAGACAGAATGAGGATCCACTATAACTATAAGACAAATTGCACGTGGTGTAAGTTACTGGATAATTTTCCTCACAGAGCTGCGAGGGAGATAAAAGGGTAGCCATATAATGATCATATAATTGAGCCTAATTAAGTGATGAGTGTTTTTAAAAGTGAGTCTGTCTTCTACACAATCCTTTGAGTATTTTCGCTTTAGAATAAGTCATTGGAAGGCCATGGCTTCAACTAAATGCTTTATTTACACATATTTCTATTTTATTTCATGGGATTTTACCTGTAGGAATAGGTGAGAATAAGTGAGGAAAACAGATATATTATCTGTAATTTCAAGTCATCATCTCACTAAAATCTTAGTGGTATTTGGATTTTTTTTTTACATAGTTGGCATTACTCAGTAATAAACTGGTTCTCACAGGCTCTGAAGTATAGGAAAACATTCAATATATGTGACTTCAAAGATTTCCCTTCTAATTTTTTCATGTGAATGAACTATTGTCTTCAAATAGTCAATTTTGCCATAGGGTGAAAATATGGAGAATGATTGAGATGTCAGGAAGAAATAAAGCATCAAATAGAAAAGACAATACCTTAAATTAGAATTAAAACTCAAATGGTTTATAGTGAGTTGGGTGGAACATTCACATAATAACCCTTATGGTAAAAGAATATATTCTGCTTTGTTTATTATTTACTGCATATCATATATACATATATTTCAGTGTTGCATGCTATCTATTCTGATTTTAACCACCTGTATTTTCTCATAAGATAAATAATTGAGGTCATCTTTTTGTTTCTAGTTTAGTCAAATAAGAAAAGTATGTAAAGCACTCACTTTCGTGTGACCCCAGCATGAGACTCTTGGACTGCTTACAACATAATTTGTTTTTCCAACAAAGACAACCCAATCTGAATTTCGATTTTTGTAGAAAACTGAGTATATAATTACTATAAGGCCTACCTTTCTTCTTTGATTACCTTACTGTGGCCTTTACTGTTTTTTAAAATTTGACGGTTTTGCAGATTCGTAAGCACAGAGATCAGACTGATGCCAGAGAGAAGGAGAGTGGGGACTGGGTGAAAAAGGTGAGGGGTACAAGTGGGAAGTTACAAAACAGTCACGGGGAGGTACAGTGCAGCATAGGGAACATGGTCAGTAACATTGTCCTAACTGTGTACGATGTCAGGTGGGCACTTGAAATAGTGGGTGGATCATTTTGTAAAGTATATAAACGTCTACCCACTACGCTGTACACCTGAAACTAATACTAAACAATTCTGATTGTAAACTAACTGAAACAAAAATTGACTGTTTTGAATGACAAAATTCACTAGTTGCAAAATAAAATAATTCAGGAAGTTTTTCAGAGATGTCACATCTACGAAAGGCTCGTGGCTACTGATCCAAAAAGAATTATATTAACTGTCAAAGATAAAATACTGTGTGATGATTTCAGGTGTTGTTTCTATAATCTAGTATAAGCCAAGTAGAAAAATCTGCTGCTTTTCATTATGGCTAGAAAACTAGCCTTCAGGCCAATTTAACACTTAAGTCAGAGTAAGTGGTGCTTCAACGTGTCGAACATGCTGCCCTTAGTCCAGAGAAGAACCCATAAAACTCGAACAAGTATAAAGGACCTCAGTTGAAAGCATATTCCTTAGTCAGTTGCAACTTATAACAGGAGAGAAGCTTGTATATTACCCAAGCAGACACATTTCAGCCAAGTCAGGTCTCAAGTAAAAAATATTTAAAGGGGTGGTTCATTCTCTCAAAAATCAGTTACATATGCTGTCAAGAATCTCCTAGAACATAGCTATTTTCAAGTTTATCATGCTCTGGTTTATCATTTAGATGTATAGGAATGATCCCATTCCACTGCCTCATTGCTGGCTGGAAAGGTCAGGTGAGCACCACTCACGCATCCTTCATAAGGCTGAAGGAGTGAGGTCCATATTCTGGCTTCTCTGCTTCTGTAGGAGTGACTTTAAACATCCCTTCATGGAGGGATTTTCTGTGGGTTGTTTCAGTGTTGTTGTAGGTGTTGTGTGGGCAGCTACTACCAGTGAACAAAATGGAGTCTGTTCTTGAGGTGACAGTTATGCCCATGAGATCAGCCTCGCTAGCTGTGATGTAGTCAAACCCTTGTTATAGGACCAAATGTGAATTCATGAGCTAAGTTCTGAACTTCCCATTAGAAAAAGGCCGCTTAGCTGGGCTTCATGGAAATGATCATCATTCTTAAACCCTGAGCCCAAGCTTTTTGCTTTAGGTATTTACAAAAATAGGAATGTTACTTAGTTACATTTATGAAAAGAAGCAGATAAAAAGCAGAAGCAAATATCTACTTTATATGCATTCAAAATTTTTAAGTAATTACTTCAAATCATGTAATTTAGTTTGCTTTTAAAATTGTCATTCTTTTATGTTGTCCTTCAAGCCCTGACTAACTTACAATTTAAAAACGAATTTCTTCACTGTTTAATGCGATCCCACTGAATTTTATTGTTCAATATTATTTGATCGTGAGAAAGAAACAGGTGACAACTGCTCCTCATGCCACTTTCCCTGACACTGATGGTAACAGAGGCACATGTAGCAGCAGCAAACTCTCACCACAGAACAATAGGAAATGGATGCCGTGCTGCTCTTCTTCAATGGGCACTTGAGGAGGAACTGAAGTGAATGATTAAGGTGTAAAATAGATGAGCAAGGGCATTTTCCAGTAAGCATTATCATCCCTCCAATCACATCTTCAAAAGCAACCATCAAAGGCAGAAAGTTACGGACCATACATAAAGTCAACAGTAAGTTATTTTATGTTTTAAATAGTAAAAATGTATCAGCACATGTGACACAACCAATGTTAAAAGTTGAGATTATTTTTATATGCTGCCACAAATAAATAATTTTGCCTGCTAGTAAACGACTGCCATGAGATTATAGTCAATCTGATCATTAATACTAATTATTTATTAGTAGAAGCAATGATTTTGGCTTCAAATAAATCAAGACCTTTTCCCCTGGAAAATATTTTTACTTATTCATATAAGTCAATTTTTCATTCAGTTGTTGACTGAATGAACATAAAACTTGAACTGAGAATCTAAAAGGATAACTGATATTTTGGCCATTTAGAATTTGTTAGAGAATTAGAAAAAGCCTAAGTGAGTACCTCTATATAATATGCATAAACTATTCTTCAGAACATTATGGGAGCAGCATCTAGGTCATTCTGCAAGGGTTACACATTTCTAGTTCATACAACACCACTCCAAAAAAAGTTCAGACTTGACAGTTTAGTTGTGGCTTTGACTGTGACCTGTCGTGAGTAATTGGGTTCATATGTTCCTGTGTCCCACATTCCAGTCTGCCTCTGTCAGACAACTGTGTGTGTCTGGACATTTTTCTTGCTTTCTTTACCTTAACCTCTTTTTCTATAAAATAAACATAATTCCTATCTCATGAGATCACTGTAAAAGTTAAATAATACCTCATAAATAAAAAGTACTTATAAGTGTTAATATCCCCAACAGCCAAAATATGAAAATGTAAATATTGATACTATAAGGAATATAATTATTTATTTTTTAATTTACCTAATGTTACTTCTTAATTTTCTTTCTAAATAAGTAAACAAAATACAAGAGGATCTATTAATTAGCTACTGGTAACAAGTCACCCAAAAATATAGTGGCTAAAAGCAACATTCATTTACCTAGCTGAGATTCTGTGGATTAGTAATTCATATTGGACTTAATTCAGTGGTTCTATAGTCTCAGCTGATCTTACTCAGTTTGTTTATATATCTCTTCTCACCAGGCAGGTAAGCTGAGAGTGGCTGGTCTAGGTTGGTCTATTCTTCCTCCAACAGTAATCCTAATCTTGTCCTCAAGATAAAGAAAAGCAGAATCATGTAGGGCCTCTTGAGCGATCCCCACCCCAACTCAGAACTAGCATCCCCTCATCTCTGCCACATCCAGTTGGCCAGAACAAGTCCCAATCACATCCCAGATCTAAGGGGTAGAAAAATAGATGCCACCTCTTGATGATATATGCAGCAGAGTGACATTGCAAGGGGTATGGACACACAAAGGGGTGAAAATAAGGCCACTTTTCTAATAAAATGAACACAAATAAGATATTTTATTTATTTTTTGGACATTTTTAATTTTACTGTAACAAACTCTACTTCAGCGTAAAAAGGTTGAATAGATTTAACTGTTAGAACATGTGTTCTTACTTCCCCCATCACTTGTAGTATAATCCTTAAACTTACGGTTAGATAGTAGGACTTGGAGACTGTGCCAAAGATATTTTTCTATTTGAAATGGTAGAAATGCTTTGTGTGTAATAGGAAAATGTTATAGAAAAATCAAATTCTTTTTTTTTAAAGATTTTATTTATTTATTTGTAGAGAGAGGGGAAGGGAGGGAGAAAGAAAGGGAGAGAAACATTAATGTGTGGTTGTTTCTCCCATGCCCTCTACTGGGGACCTGGCCTGCAACCCAGGCATGTGCCCTGACTGGGAATCGAACCAGAGATCCTATGCTTCACAGTCTAGCATTCAGTCCACTGAGCCACACCAGTCCAGAGAAAAAAAAAAATGGAATTCTTAATTGGAATGAGAATAGAGAAATACATCAAATAATCCAAGAAATGATTTAGTACTCTTACTTAGTCTCATGTGTGTAATAATTTTAGCTAAAATAAAACTGAGACTACAAATGAAAAAAAGCAGGTAGTCGGAGTTGAGAGGTATTTTTAGAATTTCACTGTTAAAACTTTGTTGACAATTATGCCTTGTATTCTAAACTAATGAAAGAATGTTAAATACTGTTATAAATATAGCACTTTTCCATCATCACTGTTGACACACCCCTGACTTCCTGTGAAATCTTGGTTTACCGCCTAGAATTCTACTGAACAACAGCATGTTGTGCAATTGTTTCATTTAACCTGGTAACATGTAAAACTGCTGTAACTTTTAGGAAGGACTTGTGTGTTCGATTTGACAGCTGACTGGAAAAATGAAGAGAACAGATGGAGTAGAATAACTATGATTTCAAAAATCACAGAAATTTATCTGTAGCCAAAGCCAATTGGTATGGTAGTGACCATGCCAACTTTTAATTAGCCATGGTAGCAAGCAATTGGGAAGTGTAATAGTAATTCGATAGCCAAGCAAGAGGCTTAAAATTAGTCACTCCTGATAGTGTGTCATTTGTTTCTTCTCTATGATGCTAGTGAATAACTCTAGATTTATGTGAAATATGCTTATCCCTCTATTGCTGCATCTTTAATAGTGGTTATAGAAAAAGTGAAGTATCAAAAAAAAGGAGAGACAAGAAATGGAGGAGAATGATCATCAAGGGCTATATTATTTCATGAGTATCAAGTTGTCTTTTAAAGTATTATTTTTAATAATTGCATAGTATTTCATTATATGGCTATATTATAGTTTATTTGACCATTCCACTGGTGGGAAATTTAAATCTTGCCTATTTTTTGTTTGTTTTAGCTCTAATTTAATATTTAATGTACTTAAAATATGATGCAGAATTAGCATACTTTGGAAAGCATCTTTGAACACATCTTTTTTTTTTTCCTTCCTTTAAATTAGACTTAAGGAATTAGAATTATTGGGTTGATAGTTATGGCAACTTTAATGATTCTTGTTACATATATCTCATTTCCCCACTGTGAATACAGAGAATCTAATCGACTCACTTCTGGTCCAATCACCTGTGTCTGGAAAGCCCTGCCGCAACTCATCTGATTTGCAGATAGTGCATGGGATTTTTAAGAAAATAATAGGCAGCCATAGGACTGTGAATACTGTTGATATATGGAAAAGCTCTTGATTTTTAAAATTTTTATTTAGTGTCTGGTCAGTTTACTGACAATTTTCTTGTCAGCTGTACTTGCTAAAAGTGATATGTAGAATAGGAAAAACACATAATATCTTGGTTTCTTCATTCCAATTATTTTAATTTTCTTCATGTTTCATGTCTTGCCGTAGATTGGTGAAAGTTGCAGAATAAAAATGGTGAATGTAGGGTGACTAGGAGACCTCTGCAGTAGTCAAGCAAGAGTTGATTTTAGCTTGCAGTTTTGGTGCAGATGTAAAGAAGTGGACAGATTTGAGATATAATTTGGAGATAGTATCAACTGATCTGGGTGATTTAGGGATGAGAGAGAAGGTGGTAATAGAGATTATCATCACATTTCTGACCATTGTGCATTGGAAGAGGAACAAATTTGTATGGGTGTTCATACCACAAATTTTAGAGGTACTTAAGGCATTTCATTAGACCTGAGTTGAAGTTCAGAAAAAAAGTCTGTACTATAGTTACATGTGGGGGGAGTCAGCACCTAGCAATGGGAGCGGGTCAGATTGCAGAAGGAGAGAGGTCGGAAGAGGAAGAAAGCCGGTGACTGTCAGTGGGGAAACTTAAACATTCAGGAGCTGAGTAGAGGAAGAAGAAAGGTGTGGGAAAGAGGCATCTCGAGAAGTACAGGGAAGATAAGTAGACTGTGTTGCCAAATAGAAGAAAGTATTTGAGAAAGTGTTTAAATATTCAAAATATTACATAGAAGTCAAATAAAGTTATAATATCAGTTGTCCCTATAGGTGACTTTTGCAAAGGTAATTTCAAAGAATAATGAGGGTAGATGCTGAGTAGGAGTCTCTTGAAGGGTAAATTACAAATGAGAGCATTCTGGAAACCCTCTCAAAAGCCGGCAGTGAAGGGGGAAACAACAATAGAACACAAGCTGGAAAAGATACGAATTATTGAAGAAAACCTTAATACACCAGTATCCAAAGCAGTCATGAGGTCCCTGATAGGAAATTCTTCTTCTTTTTTTTTTTTTACTTTTGTCTCCATTTTTCTCCCCATTGCTCTCCCCTGCCCTGTCCAACCGCCACTCTCAAAGACAATCAATCCCCTCCCCATCGTCCTTGTCCGTGGGTCCTTTGTACATGTTCTCCTTCTTTCCCCTGTTATTCCTGTACCCTCTCCCCTCTGATCCCTGTCAGTTTGTTCTTTATTTCTATGTCTCTGGTTCTATTTTTCTCATTAGTTTATTTTGTTCATTAGACTCCTTGTATAGGTGAGATAATACGGTATTTGTCTTTCACTGCCTGGCTTATTTCACTTAGCATAGTACTCTTCAGTTCCATATACGCTGTCATGGGGAATTATTCTTGACCAAGAAAATATTTTTAATGAAAAGAAAAGTATAGACTAAGCTCAATTACAGACTTACAAATGTCTTAAGACTTCCTAAGGAATGTCATACTGAAGTCTATCATAGTACCATACTAAGGAATTCTAGTTAAATCAACAATATGACAAAGGCATCACTATTAATATTATTGAACAATATTCTGAAATTTCTGTTCAATGTCAGTTTTACTTCCAAATTATAGTTTAAATCTATCCATTTCTTTCCATTTCCCCTGGTTATGACTAAGTTGTAATTATTTTTTAGTCATCTCTTGACTATTCTCCCTGTTTTCAGTCTTACTCTTCTCTCATTCATTCTCCAAATTACAGGGAGATGAATCTTTGTAAAATGAATTACGTGGCTCTTATGTTTGAAAAAATTAGTTGTTTCCCATTAAATCAAAATCCAAAACCCTGCCTAGTGTGACCTATGCTTGCCTCTCTGGACTCATCTTCCCCACACTCCCCTTTTCTCCTTCTCTGCTGTAGCCACACCAGCTTTCTGTCAGTTCTTTGACGTTGCCAAGCTCTTTTTTTCCTCAGGACTGTCCACTGGTGTCCCTGCTGCCTGGAATACTTCTCCCTGTATTTGGATAACCTCTGTCCATTTATCACAGCTTAACAGTCATTATCTCAGGGGAGGCCTCCTTGATGAGGTCAAAGTTAGTCTGTTTGGGCTTTGGGTTTTTTTTGTTTTGTTTTGTTTTTGCTTTTTTTATTGTATTTCTTCCATTACCATTTATTCCCTTTATACCCTCTTTCGCACCATATTCACCACACTGTTGTCTATGTCCATGAGGCCTTTTTGCTTTTTGCTCAGTCCCTCTACCTGCCTACCCCGTTCCATAGCTGTCATCTTGCTCTCTATGAGTCTGTCTCTGTTTTGCTTCTTAGCTCAGTTTGTTCATTAGATTCCACATATGAGTGAATCCATATGGTATTTGTCTTCCTCTGAGTGGCTTATTTCACTTAGCATGATGTTCTCCAGGTCCATCCTTGCTGTCACAAAGGGTAACATTTTCTTCTTTTTTATAGCCAAGTAATATTCCATTGTGTAATGTCCCATAGTTGTTTCATCTACTCATCTACTGACAGACACTTGGGCTGCTTCCATACCTTGACAATTGTAGATAACACTGCAATGATCATAGGTATGCTTATGTTCTTTTGAATTAGTGTTTTGGGTTTCTTCGGATATATGTATTCCTAGAAGTGGGATTATTAGGTCAATAAGTGGATCGATATTTAGTTTTCTGAGGAAATTCCATACTGTTTTCCACAGTGGCTGCACCAATCTGCATTCCCACCAAGTGTGCAGAAGGGGTCCCCTTTCTTCACATCTTTACCATCACTTGTTGTTTTATTGAGGATAGCCATTCTGACTGGTGTGAGGTGATATCTCAGTGTGGTTTTAATTTGTATAGCAAAGGAAACCATCAACAAAATTTAAAAAACCCCATGGAATGGGAGAACGTATCTGAAGATATGTCTGCTAAGGAGTTAATATCCAATATTTATAAAGAACTTATAAAACTCAACAGCAAAAAATAAAGAAACCAAACAATCCAATTAAAAAATAGTCAAAGGATTTGAATAGACACTTCTCCAAAGAGGACATGCAGATGGCCAATAGACATGTGAAAAGATACTCAACATCACTGATCATCAGAGAAATGCAAAATGAGTCTGTTTTTCTTTTATAATTTCTCATTATGCCTTCAACACTACACTTCATCCTTGTAGCACTTACCACAGTTCATAGTTATAAATTCACTGCCACAAGGTTTTCTTTTTTCTGTTTTTCCCAGTTAAAGTAGAAGCTTCATGAAACAGCAACTGTATATGTCTTTTTATACCTTTTTCTCCAGCCCCAGCATCATGCCTAGCACATTGAAGAATTCAATTAATTAATCTCCTACTGGAGGAAAATAGTGCAGACAAGCTGAAGTAGTGTTTCTTTTCTGCCTCCTAAAGTATTTGATTTGGCTTCAACCCTACTTTCTCAGATTCCTGCTATTGAGTTTATGAGGTACAGTTATAGGTCACGATGAATTTTTTATGTATGGCCCTTGGAATTGTGTTTTACAAATGATAATATATAAAACATTAATATATTTAGTAATATACCAGAATGTGCATAGAATAAAGCAGTTAAGATATTCGTTGTTATTTGTGAAACACATTGCCAAACAGCATTATTTAGTTCTTTATTCAGTAAAATAAAATAATGCAGTTCTTTTAATACCAGATATTATGATATCTTTTTAACTTAGCAGTAGTGTTAAAGGTTGTCTACTGATTCTTGTGTCATGATTTTTAGTTGCAATTACAGTGGAATTTTGGAATTACTGACTACAGTGACCTTAGTTTGGTTTTATTAAGGAAATTTATTCGGAAGCTATTTTATGTCATCTCAGAACAAAGAAATATGGAAATTTGGGGGCACATAATGAGAGATTAGTAGAAAAGGCATGATCCTCATTTATATAATGATTGAGACAACTTGACTTTTGATAGTTTTTCGTTAATCAGTGCTGAGTATTCTAAAAGGATGGTTTATAATTTGCCTCAATTTCACTTTTATTTTGAATTTTATCCCAATTATCCCATTCCTTCACTCCAGGCTCTGCCACTGTCTCAGGTTTCTCCTCTTGTGTCTTCACCCCAGGGTCTCTCTGTGCCATAGACACAACTTGCACCGCGCTCCCCTGCTCCCCCGTCCTCGGCTGCTTCTGCATCTCCCCACTGTTTCTTTTTTGCCTGTTTTGCCTTCATCCCATTCAAGCCTGATTCCATTTTCAGGTTACATTCTTTCTATTTTTATTTCAGGAAGCTCTGAGAAAGGAAGAGAGATTTTCATATAAATACATGAATTCATGAACAGGTCACTCTAGAGTACTTTTTTGTATTCAAAAACAAGGAAAAGATCTAGTATGCAATTTCCCCCTAAAATCTGAGCATTCCTGAATGATACTGTATTTTATTTATTTTTTCCATTGCCATTTATCCCCCATATCCTCTACTGCCTCCCCCCACCCCCCACCCCCCACAATCACCACACTGTTGTCCACGTCCATGAAAATTAAGAGTAAAGAGTAAAGTA
>PVKM010041057.1:0-13227 GCA_004027735.1 Carollia perspicillata
AGCTCCTGGTCTCCGTTTCAAGTTTCTGAAAATACAATGGCCTCCAACACCACCTCCCGGCCCTGACATTCTAACACCGTACTAACAGCCAGATCAAGGACGCCTCTCCAGAACCAGCCACTGGGAAAGATGCAGAAACAGTCTCCTCAAGGAGCTGCTTCTTGGTGACGGCCCGTGTTTTGCAGACCCCTGCCTGAGGAATTGGCTGTAGTCATTCTCTGCGAAATGGGAGCCCAGGCTGCGGAATTTATGGGTGGCAATTAACCTGCTGCCGGCAGGCGGCACCTGCAAAGGCACCGCGTGGATGTGGGAGCCGTTTCTGTCACGCCGCATTTGGACTCGGGGGTGTTTTCCATGGCCCTCAGTACTTCCTCCCACGAGAGCTGCGTCTGAACCCAAGGAGGGTGGCAAAGATTTTCTGTCCCTCTCTGATTCTCCAAATGTGGCAACAATCTACGATGGTGTTTGTGGTCAGTGACCCCAAACTCACGCCCCATGTGCTCTGGGTAGAAGAACTCTAAAAAGAAACCCGGCAGGATGATGCAGTGGGTGGAACCTGGAGCCCAGGTGGTGATGGTGGACCAATCAGGATCCCTCTTGGAACCTAGCTGACTCGTTTTTTTTTTTTTTAATGAATGTGAACTGTATGACCCAAGGCTCCAGTCTGGACCTCTTTCATGAACCCCCTGACACATCTCATGAATTCTCCAGAGAATAAGATATTTTGTGTTCCAGGCCTCAATAAATGATATGTAAGCAAGAGAAAGCATGTTACTTGAAACTAAAATGAAAACACACAACATATAGTTATGGTTATCCCTGATTTAGTCACTTCTCAATTTGTAGCCTTGTGAAAAAAATTTTGAAAAGTGTCTTCTAGAACACAGACGTTATACTAAATATTAAGACTTCATGTATTAGAATATACCATTTTACTTCGCGTCCTAACAAAGATGACCAAATCAGCACCCTTATCAATATTAAGAGTTTGCTTTCTTCTAAAGAAGGGATAGATGATAAAGCAATATTATTACTAAGGGGGAAGTTATGATAAACTGATTCAAATATAATTTTCAAAACTACAAGTCTGGCATTAGAAAATGTCTTCATAATGTACAACGACTTTCATAAGCTTCAAACATGAATTTCTAGAAAATAATTTTGAGAGCTGCCAAATAAGGTGAGTAAGCGGCAATAGTTTAAGGATCTCCCCAGACCTATAACAGCTCCCAGATTCCACCAGACACATTATTCGGCACATAAATGGTCCACCTTCAGAGCTTAAATATTATGCTTTCCCTTCTAGTAAAACAATGCGCGAAGTCGACACTTCACCCATGAGCTCATGTCACAGATCCAGGGCGTGAGAAATAACCACCGTGACATGAGTATTTTTGTGGCACCTGGCACCCGATGCGTGTCACCTTGTCATCCGATCAGAAAATATCTGCGCTGATATAAAGGCTTAGGTTTTTTCTCAAGTTCCCTGGCACAGGGAGCTAAGCATACCAATAGAGCAGGATTGGGGAATCTAACAGCACATTAGGGGAGAAGGGTGATAATGCACCGCGCGCAGATTGAAAACAGAGTCCAAACCTCAGCATCTTCCCTCACTGGGACCCGAGGTGGTAAGAACCCCTGGGTCGCCCTTTCCAGGCTGGGGTTTGAGCACCTAGATACCGCCTGTGCAGGGACGTGCCCTGAGCAAGCCCTCTGTTACCTTTTTCTTCCTCTGAAAGTTCTTCTATTGGCTCCAGTATGTGCGATGAGAATGCCTGTTCTATTGACGAGGAAACATAAGAACAGTACAAAACAGGACAACAGCAAAGTGAAATTAGTTTCCTTTCAAACCGCCGGGAAGCTGCAGTTCCACAGTGTGCTCATCATGTCTACAACGGCAAGGATTTCCTGGGAAACGAGGTCCTGAGGCAGTCGGGGACAGCCGCTCTTTTTCATGGTGTCAACCCTTTCCCCGTATTTTCCAGCGATTCCACTCTCGGGGCGTTATAGTGTTAAATGATTAAGTTAAGGCTTTGCATTCATCCACCTTGTGCCTGATAGGATTCTTTCAATGCACAAGGACACTACTGTACTGTGTGGCCAAATAGAAAATTAATGAAAATATTCAATTCCCAAAGATAAAAACCATAAAAAAAAAAACTTCCAGGGCCCTGGGATTCCCACTTCTCGCGAGTGCCAGAGTCTTCAGGGGGTAGGACTGGGCTGGTAAATGGCAAACACAGGTATCCCTAGGGTCAGCAGCCCGAGGAACAGTACTGGGACCAAGACCCATTCCTTAACACTTCCATGTCCCCAAACCATGTTTCAAGACCTAGTTCTGCTCCAAGAGGCACCTGGGTCCAAAGGCCCTGCCTCATTCCACTCTTTCTGCAGCCCAGGGAAGCGGCCATCACTATTCTGCTCATCGGGCAGCCAAGAAAACCCACGCCTACTGCTTTATGAGTCAACTTTGAACCCAGACTGCCCGCCTGCACACTCCAGGCTGCTGGCCATGAAGCCACGACGCCCCCCTCCTTGTGCTCACTGAGTCTGTCTTCTGGATTCTCTAAACAGCGCTGCCATCGGCCCAGTACCTGAGTGCGTCCTGTTCCGCCTCTGCTGGTACCCTCGCCCCCCAGCCCCTCATCCAGCCTTGCCACCAATTCCACGGAACGGCTGTGATGTCCGCTCCCTTTGGCTCCATCACTGCACCCCGATTCCTAGCTGAGGGATCTCAGGCAGACTATTACTAACATCCCCGACTGGTCTCCCCAGCGCTGACTCTTTGAATGCACACAGGTCAGGCTAAGCTTCCTGAGGCCCTGTGCTCGCATCCAGCCTTGCCTTGCCCAGCCTCTGGATATTTCGTGGCTACGCACTGCCACAGAACAGGGGCCTGCACAGATGCAGTCAACTCAGTGGTTGCCACCAACAGGCTCAACCAACCTCATTTCCTTTGAATCTCTTCTGCCTGCCTACTCTGTGCTCAGCCAAACCATTCATCTGCACCGTATGTTCACATCTAGTGCTTTCCTGGTACCTTCTGCTTCTGTTTTTGCTTGGTTTCAGCTCAAGGGAGCAGCACCGCCACACTCCCTTCCTGGGGCAACCCACATCTGGTAACTCATCACGCAATCCCGGAAGGTTTGGAAGTGCACATCCCAGCTCCAAAGCTCCATAGCCCCCCTGCCCCCACTGCCCGCCCCCCACCACCCACCCCCATAAGATCTGCCGAGGGCTCCCAGTCCTGCTGTTCTCTCACTGGTGGTGTCTGAGAGCGCTGCCTGCTAACCCTCCCGCCCACAGACCTCCACCTCAGAGTCTGTGTCTCAAGGGACCCAACCTAAGACCACCAGTCACCATGACAATCTTCACGCTACAGGACCTCATGGAGCTTTGAGACGGAACAAAAGGAAAGACAGAGGTACCAGGGCTAATAAATGTTATGCAATACATGACTAGCCCTCCCTGCACCCCTAACGCAGGAGGGGCTGCGAGTAGGTCAGTGGGCCCCACCCGAGCCTCCTCCCCGCTCCTGCCCATGGAGGTACTCACAAATCACCTTTGGTCCCAATCCAAGGATTGCAAACCCCGTGCCAGGCCGGGCTGGCATTTAAAACTAGCATTTCAATTGCAGCAGATGCCAGCAGGAAGCCATGGTAGACTCGTGCAGCCCTGGCCCAATCAGGGCAGGGTCCAGACGGAACACGTTGCTTTAGGACCGACAGGTTTGGCAGGACCCTTGAACGAACCCCAGGTAGCCTGACACACAGTCTGTGTGTGTCCTTTAGAGGCACCAAAAATATAAAACAGAGAACACGTGGTCCGAATATAATGCTCTACAGAGAGCTAACTATACCAAAGTGGAAAAAGGAGCAAAAGAAACCAGACGCTATGGAAGCACAAAAGAGTAGTGGCCAGCAATTGCTTCGTAAAAATCGACTTCGGAAAAGGAGGCAACAGAGCCGTGTTAGGAACCCGGTCTAAAACGATATGAATAGAGAATAATGCCAGAGAAAACTGTCTTGTAGTCCCACATTAAGGTACATTTCTGTAGGTCCGATATACATTTTATCTGTTACTGGCCCAAAGGGAAAAAACCCTGCATGTCCTAAACACTCACAAACAATAGCACACAGTGTGTGGAGAGTCCGCCTCACTGTGAGCACACGTCCGAGGGAACAGGTCCACCCAAAAGGATCTTAGGAAACAGAGCTAAGGGGAAACACATACTTCCCAGGTCATCCGGTCAGGAAAAAGAATTCCGAAGGCCATCAGCAGACCACGGTATTTATGAAGCCAAAAATTTCGACTCGGCTGATCGTGGATTTAAGTTTAATTAAAAAGCTAGAAACAAACACGGAACCAAGGGGTTGCTGGGTAAAACAGGAGAGAGATGGGCTGCCTGCCATCTTGATTCATTTGGGATCTACAGTGAGACCGTGGGAAAATAACGCATTTAAAAACACAGTGTACATACAGACTGTGAGTACCTCGCTGTGTAAAAGTAAAATACGGCTCAAAAGAGTCACCCTCTCTGCTGGATCCCGTAGTGACAATGCTCGCCCCAGTGGCCTGGTCCGACCACCGAATCCTCTGATTTCATCCAGTGGTTCCTACTTTTTTCCCTTTGGTTCCTATCACATGTCTTTTTTTAGATTTTTTTCCCCGGCCAATTGCAGAAACTGTTTGTTTAAAAAGCTGACTTTCTGCTGCATTAAAAGTTATAAAAACAGTCACATATGCCCTGTGGCAGGTGCTGGTTGGCTGGTCTAAGGTCAGCTACTCTATTTTCCAGCGAGAGCCATACGTGATGAAAGTCCTACTCCAAGTTAAAATCTCTACTTGTGAGTCCAGCAACACCCGTATGTTATACTTCATGCCTCTGGTGGGTATATTCAGTTTATGATACTAAATAGAGAGATTAAAATTTATGAACTGTTCTACGTTCACTAAAATGTTTGTTTTGCATAATCGCCCTGCCGGAAAGGCACTTTCAGTTAATAAGTTATCTAGCTCAGGGTGGAAACTGCACGTAAAACACCAAGACTCTGCTGAAACTTACCGTGTGCCACTGTTAGACTTGACTTAGCCTCCAAAGTCGGTGGGGCTGGGGCAGTCACTGAAACAGCATTAAAAAAAAGTCTATAATTAAAGCCTAAGTATCTGAACATGATGATAACCACATGCTACTCAAATTAGTCAAGATATAAACAGAGCATAAGGCACGAATGTTTCCAATTAATCTAAACAATTTTTAAAATAATAGTTTCATTGAAATATAATTCACCCTTTTAAAATATACAATCCAGCAGGCGTTAGTATATCCACAGAGTTGCGTGAAGAGGAGCAGAGTCTGCCACCCCAAAATATGCCTCTTTGGGGTGTTGATTGAAGTCATCAGTACCCCTAACGTGGCTGGCTCATTTTAACCGGTAGAAGTTCCTGAGTTCGGAAAACTGAAGTCTGTGGGACATAGCAACCCACCACCTGCTTTTATAAATAAAGCTTTATTGGAACACGCTCTTGTTCCAGTATTATGCCAAGGAGAATGAAAGTATGAACAATGATAACTGAGTGTCTTTTACCCTTTCATCCTTCTCTTCAGAGAAGATGTATTTCGATGCGTTATTTTCCTCATTTCATCAGATGTAGTCCAGCTTCGGCTCTCCCCTCAGCCCTGCTCTTCCCACTGAAACTGCCACCCCCTCTTCAGTCCTCCCAGGCACGACAGACCCCAAAAGCAAGAGTCCTCAAGCTGCATCTCCAACGACTGAGTGGTTTGAAACCATTAGCATTTTCGGGTCAGTGGTACCAAATTCGCCATCACCTTCATCACTGTTCTTTCCTCCTTACGCAGTCCTGGTCTCGTGTGACAGTGCCGCCCGGTGCCCAGCCTCCGCCCAGGCCCTCCTGTCATAACCAGACCCCTGATCATAGGCATGTCCTCCCTTGCCCAGGACCACCTGCTCCCTGGCTTTCTCTCCCCTTACAATTTTCCTGAAGGGGAAACAAAACTAAATTAAGGAAACAACCCGTCGGACTCTAAACAGTACAGATGATGTCCTTTGGGATGATAACCAAATCCTGACGCCTCTGGGAGACGGCTGTGCAGAGCTGAACTCCAGGGAGGGACAGGGAACGTCGGTTCAAAGCCTGCAACCCTGAGGGTCTCAGGGAGGCCACCACGGGGCGGCCACCACACAGTCACACCCCCACACTGTGGACCACCTCGGGAAACCCAAAAGGACAGGCTGGAGGGAAGCCAGCGAACGTGTAGTCGCCCCTCTGTTAGATGAATGGCAAAATAATGGGGACGGTGAGCCAAGGTCACGGCGGAGACACACGGGCAGTGACAGCCTTGGGTTTCAGAACTAGCAAAGTCTCTGAAAATCAGTAGAAGTGGTGCATCCGTTCAGCCCTTAACAGAGTGTCTTTAAAATTCTGAGCTTATCATAGGAACTTACTAGATACTGCGGAGGCAGCCGGCTTAGGTTCAATAGTCTGCCATGTTAAAGAATTCCCTGAAATAACAAAAAAATAAATTAATAACAAAACCGACAAGCTATGGGTTCTATCTTGCCAGCACTTACCCTAAACTCTTTCCCCCACAAAGCAATAAATGACCCTTACCAACATATAGTGACTCACCCAATTGAGTGAAAGTGGTTAACAAATCCTTATAAAGCTAACTTTTCCTGAAAATACTTTGCAGTTAAATATTTATGCTGTCTCAGTAACTACACAGGTATTCCTCACTATCTGAATTCTCATACTCAGAGAGAAGTTCTAGGGAACCACGGTCCTTCCCAAACCTTTCTCTCCAAACAAGGAGGAAATGTGTGTGTGACTCCAAGTTTCCTGAGGCGGCTGGAACAGACAGACACCCAGCTCCTACGCCCCTCGCCAATCCCCAGCTCGTGTCCCTCAGGGGGACGGAGATGCCTTTGCAACCTGAGACGTGCAGGGAATAAGGCTAGGGTCACGTGGGAGGGGCCCCCAGGCAGAAGGCAAGCTTTCCGTCGTGAGACCCTGTCCTTCTGGCTGCCAGTCTCCCATCTCAAATGGATGCTCTCACTGCTAGTTAGTAGGTGGTGTCTGGTCTCACGGTGCTGAGAACAAATGTTTAACCCCCAACAGCTGCGACTGAGGATAACGCAGCAAGCCTCTACAGCACTTTACAACAGCTGGGGGATAAAAGGTGATGGACGGAGACTCGACCTGGGGGTGGTGAACACACAACACAGTGTACGGAGGATGCACTGCAGAATTGTGCGCCTGAAACCCGTACAATTTTGTTGAACAGTGTCACCCAAAAAAATTCAATAGAAAGATAAAGAGATTTAAAAAAATAAAATAATGGAGTTTACTATCAATAACAATATAGCCAACACCCATGGGTGTTTAATAGGCGCGCTTTTCCCGTGCTCTCCCGTGTAATCCCTGTAAGAAGCCTCAAGTGTAGTTCTTATCAGTTTTCCAACTTGAGAGCGGAGGAAACTGAGGCACAGCCTCGCCGAGCTACAAAGTGCCAGAGATGGGAGTTGAGCCCGGCCTGTGTCCAGGCCCTTTCAATCCATCCACTGCTCATGAGCACAGAGGTAAATGACTACCGAGCTTAACAGTACTCTGCAAAAAATCGAGAAGACCATTGAAAAATAGTGCAGGTATTTAAAATTTTTTCAGCTTCCTGGATTGTGATAACCGATCTCCCAACCTGAAGTGACCAGAGGAATGCCAACTTGGCACCCGCAATCCACCGGGGCCCCACATTCTTCTGATGCCCAGCGAATGATTCCCGAGGCCGCCTTGCCTCCAGCACTGGGCTCCTGGTCCGCTTACCTTTGGGTTCAATGACACTGTTTAATGGTTTACTGGTAAACTCTTTAATCTGCAAAGAGAAACAGTCTTCTAGCGATACATGTTTGAAATTACATAGGGATGCAATGGATAATGGACAGACACTGGACTTAGGAAATTAACTTTCTCACAAAACCCTCCAAAGACGCAGGGGGGCACACGGACTTCAAAGGCAAGAAGAAAAGTTTTATGAAAGCAGCATATGGATCCAGCTGCTTCTCAAAGCAATTACTAAAACAAATTCTTATCACCCTGGCTGCTGTAGCTCAGTGGATTCAGTGCTGGCCTGCGAACCAAAGGGTTGCAGGTTCGATGCCCAGTCAGGGCACATGCCGGGGTCGTGGGCCAGGTCCCCAGGAGGGGGTGCACGAGAGGCAACCACACATTGATGTTTCTCTCCCTCTCTCTCCCTCCCTTCCCCTCTCTCTAAAGATAAATAAATAAAATATTTAAAAAAATTCTTATCTTCAAATTTGTTCTGAATCCTAATTGAATAAATCTGCTCTACAATATTTTAAAATACCTTTTAAGAACCATTTGACTGAATTTACTTTATAAACAATGATAGGGGAAAACAGATTCCGTTTCGTCTGTCTTATCCAACTTACAAATGTTCTCAAATAAAAATACGTTTCTTCGACAAACTGCACTGCCTGAAGAGAAACAGCGCCGATCTCCGGCCAAAACTACCTGTTGTCTCTGGCTCATAATCAGCTCATTCCGTTCCTGGAGTGTCTGCTCTTGCTCTTCGATCTTCTTCTTGTAGAAAACATTGTTGGCATTCAGATTGTCTATCACTAAGGTTCGAAGCTTCTCTATATGGGACAGGAGCTGGAAAAAAGATCCAGAAAGGCACCGGTCTGCAAACTGCCCGTGAATTGTCTTCTGCGGTCTCTATGTCTGTGTCTCGCCTTCTCCGCGGGCCTTACGTCACCTGTGCACGACACTAGGTCACGGAGTAGATCTCTGATCACCGGGTACCGGGCCCCATGTCACGGAAGATATTAATAAATAGTACTTGCCTGCAATATTAAAAGCCCAATAATAACACGTAAAAGCCCAGGGCTTTAAGAACTAAACCATCGAATCAAAAATAAACAGCAGGGCACGTATTAGAATGGCCACCACCCAGGCCACGGACAGTACCACACTCTGGGGAGGATGTGGAGCAGCAGGAGCTCATCCATTGCTGGGGGGCAGGCGAGGTGGTATGGCCACTTTGCAAGACGGCTGGGCGGTTTCTTACAAAATGACACATGCCCTTACTACACAATCCAGCCATCATGCTCCTTGGTGTTTCCCCAAAGGAGATGAAAACTTACGTCCACACAGAAACCTGCACACAGATATACAGGGTCTGGCAGAAGTAAAGCTGGCCTGTGTGTGTGGCCTGTGTGGTCGGTAGGGTAATGATGTGGTGTGATGATTTATAGTGGTAATGTGAACGTGTCACCTAACATGTCATATGGTGTGCTTCAGTGTGATACTGTTATGTTACAGAATTCCGTGCTTATGACTTTGTAAAAGATTTTGTAATTAAAAAGGGGCATTATCTGGGCTGGACCCTGGATGTGGCAGCTTTACCATCACTGCCATAATTTGGAAGCCACCGAAATGCTTTACTAGATGAATGGAGAAATAAACTGTGACCCACCCAGACAGTAGAACAGTATTCCTAATTAAAAAGAGATGAGCTATCAAGCCATGAAAAGACCTGGAGGAACCTTAAATGTATACGTCTAAGGGAAAGAAGCCCACCCGAAAAGGCTACATCCTGTAAGGTTCCATCCACACGGCATTCTGAACGAGGGAAAAGCAACAGAAATGGCAAAAAGGTCAGAGGTTAGGGGGAAGGGAGGGATGAACAGGCAGGGTGAAGAGCACTTTGGGGGCAGTAAATCCATTCCGTGTGACGCTCTAACGGTGGGCACGCGCCATTTGTCCACACTCATCAAATGTAGAACACCAAAGAGTGCCCCCCAGTGAACTTTGGACTTCGGATGACGATGACCTGTGGACCAGCACATGCTCACCGACTGTAGCAAGTGCACCACTCTGGTACGGAGTGTTGACAGTGAGCGGGGGAGGCTGTGCTCACAGGGAACACGGCCCGTGAGTGTTCAGAAACTCTCCGTGCTTTCTGCTCAGGTTTGCTGCAAACCTAAAACTACTCTAAGAGCAATCCGATCACATTAAAAAACAAGCAATAGCAACAACAAAAAGTTAATGCTTGCAATCATACACTGCAGTGGGTCCCCCCGCACACACACTCAGAAGTGCTTGTAGCAGCTTGGACAAACATTGGGATGAACCAAGTCACAAAGGTTTCCTGCACGAGGACTGAAAATATCCTTTCATAGCCCAGTGGATGCTAAGACTCTCCCCCGAGGAGGACATTGTCAAGAATCTTCTCTACGTTTTTACACACCACTGGAAGAGCGCCCCCCAAAGCATTGTGGGAAACACCGAGCTGGAAAACAGAAGTAGAAGCCGGAACAGATGTCCAGGGCACCGAGTGCAAGCTTAGGATCAGCAATACGGGGAGTCCCCCCAGGCCCCCAAACGAAACAGGACACAGGAAAAACTAAGGGATGGTACCCGTCTGATATCAGAAGTGAGACCTAACCACAAAGGTGCAGAGAAAGTTCACCGAGAGAGGAATGTGGTCATCTCAGTGAGGGGCAGCCGGACAGACACCCTTTCGGAAAGTGTGTGGGTCTCGAGCCCACCTGCTACGACCTCCTACCGTCTCAAGTCCCCGCTCTTTCTGCTGTCAGTCCACATCACCCCACCCTCCTTTCCTTATGTGACCCTTCCACAACTTCCCAAGCTCCAGAGAGTCTTCAGTTGGGTCAAGAGGGTATGCCACGGTTTATCTGTGACTCCCTTTGAACTCCTCCCGATGTTATTTTTTTTTTTTTAAAATAGGACTGCCAAGAACCTAGGTAAAGCAATAAAAAGTTGGCAAACGCAACTGCTCCTAAACAGAGAAATACAATATGTGCATTGTAGGGACACTAGGCACCAATCATGTGGAATAATTAATAGTTCGGGCTTGGGCAGAGATTGCTAAACCCTGATGGCATTCACCTCTCTGTTAGGGTTTAAGAGAAATGAAGGCAGAAGCGGCTTCGGAGCAAACAAAACCAACAAGAGAGCAGCGTGGCCTGGCGGCGGCACCGGGAGCCACACTCCCGACCCGGGAGCTGGAGCTGGGAAGGCCCCTCCTCCCGCCTCTGAACCACCAGCAGCTGGTCCTTCTCTCTCCCAGGACTTGCAGTGGCAAGTGTGAAACTCTGTGACTTACGTTCTGTTCTGTCCGAAGGCCACTGAAATTCCCACAGCTGCCTGGAACCCAAGGGGCTTCGAAAGAGCGAGGGTTAAAACTCACCCCCTGTTGATAAGAAAGCCCCGATTCTGTCCCTAATATCAAAGCTTTAAGATGCCCGGAACAACGAGAGTAGGACCTCGAATCATCTAAGGGCGGTGAGTGGTTCCAACCATGGATCCCGAACAGAACTATCTAGGCTTGTTTTGGGGGTGATCCCTCCCCCCAAAATATGTGTGTCCCAGACTTACCTACTGAACGAGAATCTCACTCTGTAGAGTGGCACGTGTGTATTTGGAAAAGAGCATCAGGTCATTCTCAAGTGCAACCCCCTTCAGGAACAATTATTACCTTAGAGCATCTCAAAGGACAGCTAGAATGTCCTTACAGAAAAGCAACCACTCCAAGCTGTCACTGCCCAGTCCCCTCCCCACTGGCAGTGAGGCAGACAAGCAGGACCCCCAGGCGAAGAGGGCCTGGGTTCAAACACCGGGCTCACACCGACGGACAACTGCCTCGCCCAGCTCTCCTGAGCCCAGCAACCGGCGTCTCTCCATCCACAGACACATCGCTGAATGACCCCTTTTCGACACCTAGCAACCCTCCACATTTATTCAGCAGTTAATAGTTTCAAGTCCATCTTAGGCACACTATTGAACATGGGGACCACAATGGCGAACTAAGAAGATGGAGCCCCCCCCTCCCAGGGCTAGTGATCTGGCTGGAAAAGTCGAAACTGAACAAGTAAACAAAGAAGCAAAAACTGGTGTTGAAGAGTGATCCGAACAACACTCATGAAATGGTAGGTCGGTAGGACGACCTACCGGCTTATTGCAGAAGGAGCCGTGGCAGGATGCAGCGAAAAGCAAGGCCGGAGGAGGAGGGTGCGGGCGGCCGACATCTGACGGGGCTCAGGGGTGCACCCCCAGGGGACAGGTCCTGCCTCATCCCTTCCCCTTGGCCTTACAGACTTGATGTTTGTGCCACCCCCCAAATTCACGTAGAAACCCTAACCCCCAATGTGGCCGTGTGAGGAGACGGGGCCTTCGGAAGGACATTAGATTGAGATGAAGCCGGGTCCCCGTGATGGCATTAGTGCCCAAGTACAAAAAGACCCGACCTTCTGCCCGTGCTCTCCCTCCCTCTTCCCTTCTCTCTCTCCTCACCCCCCTACTGTCCCCTGCCCTCCCTACCGTGTAAGGACGCAGTGGCCATCTGCAACAGGGCTCTCGCCAGGGACTGAACTGGCCAACACCCAGAACCCCAGCCTCGGGAACAGTGAGAAATAAATACACGTGCTTAAGCCACGTGCTCTGTGGTATTTTGTTACAGCGGCCTGAACGGAGTAAGGCACAGAGGGTCCAAAGGGCTACAAAATTCATACAATTTAAAGTGAAAAAATAAACACTGTTTCCTAAAGGAAAGGATCTCAAATAAAGCTACTCTAGGTGTTTTGCACTAGTGTAAAACCACTTTGACACTTAAATTTCTGATGCACTCAACTGAAAGGGAACCAGTGTTGTAACTAAATTTTGTTTTCATAAAAATAATTTTAATGTGAACAATCCTTCCCTTTATTTAAAAATTAGATTGTCACTGTGTGAAAAAAATTAAAAACATGTATTCGACAATGAAAGAAATGATTACATAACTTATGATACATCTACAGATCATCATGCAATCATTAAAAGCCATGATTTTGAAGAATATTTTAAAACGTAGGATGTATTAAGTGAAACATATAAAGTTATAGATATAAAGCATAGTTCAAAGTTTATAAGACTGTATGTATGGGTTTCTAACTTATAGAAATCTGACATTTCCAGCATAGAAAAAAGACTGAAAGAAATTATAACAAAGCAATAGTAGTGGTTATCTTTGGTATTGAGATTGTAAGTAATTTTAATTTTTGCTACACATTTCTCAACAAATTTTATTCAGTGAAAAATACTAGCTGAATTATAAAGAAAAGCAAATACTTTTTGCAAAAATGACCTACTTATATGAGGCCATTGGTTTCTTCTTCTGTCTCCCCCCCC
>PVKM010041058.1:0-13255 GCA_004027735.1 Carollia perspicillata
AATCAAGGAGCAAGCTCAAGGTGGCGTCTATAAATCGGAGCCAAGACAATAGTTCTGTAAGGTTAATAATAACCACCAATTTAACCATAAATATAAATTTGCTTACAAAATAGAAAAAGATGTAGAGTGGCAGAGACTGCTGAGGGAAGATGGGCAGCCTCCCACCCCCAAGGCTGGGCCTACACGGAGCTCTCCCTGTACCGCCCCCAAACCTTGGCTCCCTGCATCTTCTGCTTCCACCCTCAGCCCCTATTTGCCGGCTGTTCCCCACTCCTGGCGTGACTCCTGCCTAAGGGGGAGTAGGAGGTGCCGATGATCCCCTGGAACTGCCCTTTAAAGATAATATTTACAGCATCTTCTGTGCTTGGCTGGCTTGGCTGGCTTGGCCATGCTTCCTCCTCTCCAGAAGCCTCAGCTGTACCCTGAGGAGCCTCCGGTCTGGAGGAGACAGAGCAGGGCAGGGACACCCCCATACTGGGGCCATTAGAAGGGACCCAGAGGGAGAGAACAGGCTCGGGGGGTGCTGTCAGGCTGGGCCAGCAGGCCGATGGGAAACAGTAGGGTGGAGGCGTGACTCCGCAAGGTGGGCACCAATCCCCATGGGCAGTTCTCAGCTGGAGACAAGTGGGAGAGATGTGAGCAGGGGCTTTCTGGAGGAGAATAAGGGAAACTGGGCCATAAGGAGGCAGGATGACCTTCCACAGAACCTCCCCAGCAGCAACAGAGGCAAAGTCCAGACACAGGCTCTAGGCACTTTCTCCGCTCCCGAGGCTCTGTTTGGAGATCTGGTGCTTTAACATTCTCTTTCCAAGCAGGAGATGATGAAAAATTAGTAGTAGTCATGGAACTAATAACAGCTCACGTTAACTGGCTCCTATAAACGCTACATAGAAGTCTTAGCTTAACCAAAACCAGGAAGGACCGGTCTCTACCTTTTTCCTCCCCTGACCCACATCCGACACAAACTGGTGGCCTGCAAACTGGTGGTCCGTGGACAAGTGTGGGGTCGGTTGGAGGGGAAGCAGGATGTGCCTGGATTTAAATCCCGATTTTCTCACCCACTCGCTATGACACCTGGACAGTGGATACATTTCTCTGAGCCTCGGTTTCCTGTTTTGTAACATGGGACTCATCACGGAATGGTGCTTCCTCCCCATGGAGCAGGCCCCCACTTCTGACGTTAGCAGCGCCCCCACTCGCCTACCCGGAGGCAGTTTCTCTATTTTAGGAGGCTGCGGGTGGGGCTCCAGCCTAACTGGGACTTCAGGCGGGGCCTGTCCCTTCACAGCATCTTCCCATTGTTCACCAGTCTGTCCCCACCCCCTCCTCTACACCCAGACCCCTCACTCCTGCCTCTGGCCTCAGCTCCCCTGCTTCTGCCCTCACTCCTACTACACTCTCGGTGGTTGGGGGTGCGGGGGGTCTCTGCCCTGCATCTCTCCCCCACTCACTTTTGGCAGAGTTCACAGTTTTGCAAGCAGCCTGGATCCAAGACCTGCCTTCCCCCTCCTTCACCAGCCTCGGTGCCCCTTACCTCAGTCCTTTCTAGGTTCTAGCTGCCTTCAGCCTCTTTCATTTCCCCGAACACCCTGCCCGTCACCTGCTGCTGCCTCTTCTGCCCCAAGGCCACCAGCAGCACTTGGCCAGTTGCCCTTTCCTGGTGTGCCTGAGCATCCCACACTGCAGCTGACCACTCCACAAGGTCACTGCTGCTTTGGCTTTTGTCTTCCCCACCAGGCTGAGAGGTCCAGGAGAAGGGGACCAGAGGATGGGGAACATCCTGCTGCATCTTCAGAGCCAGGCACACAGCAAACACTCAAAAAGTATCGGATCAATGACGAATGCCAGGTTTCCCACCTGCAACCTCGTGGCTTCAGTTAGGGTGTGATGTAAGACCCAGAGGGAAATGGCAAGATCAATTCCCTGAGAGGTTGCCCCCGTGGTCACAGGGCCCCTGCATGGGTTTGAGCATAGGTCTCTGCTCAGCCTCCTGAACACCAGACCAGGTCAAAAAAAAGGGGGGGCCCTTATGGCACATGGGGAAACTGAGGCCCCAAGGAGCAAGAGTGCTTCCGGCCTTCCACCTCCCGCATAGCCAAGAAGCAGTGGCTTGTGTCTGAGAGAGCTGGCTAAAGACTCAGGTTAAATCCCTGCGGGGTGACCTCAGCCTAGTGACTTTCTCAGATACAGTTTCCTCATCTGACAAATGAGCGCCTGGATAGCCCTAAGCTCCCTGGCTTGCCTTAGGGGTGAGCTGAGGCAGGAGCGCGGTGGCAAGTTTTAATACCCATTAATTAATATTAGTGTATCACTCTAATGGGATTAATACAACGATGAACATATGGTAAGCGCTCAAGACCTGCTGTTGCTCATATTATTAGAGCAGCTGGGGGGAAGGCGAATCTCTTATCCCCTTTAAAGCTCTCAGGCTAACATCTGCAGCCTCAGTTTCCCCAATGTCAAAGGAGGCATACCCCTTTCCCGCCAAGCGAGCACTTTGAGAAGTGGTTGGGCAAGAGGGAGAAATCGGAGCGCGCCCCTCCCTCTCCCTCAGTTTCCCCCGGCCCGTCTCAGCCCCGCCCGGGTCCTTAGGCCCGGTCCACTCATCCTCGCCCCCGCCCGCTCAGGGTCCTCACCTGGAGCCCGCGGCGCCGCAGGAGGCTCGGCTCGTCCATGACCATCCAGTTCGCGCTGTCAGCTTCGCCCCCTGCTCAGCCCGAGCTTGAGAGGCCCCGCCATTGGCTAAGCCGGTCAGCTGGTGCGGCCTGGCCCCGCCCCCCTCCGGAGCCCTCCTGGAAGGCCTGCCCCCTTTGGGAGAGCCCGCCCCACCCTCCCAGGCCCCGCCCCACCTCGAACCTAGAAGTAAACATCAATGAAATCCCCCTAGAAGAGAGGGAGTAGTGTATCATCCCCATTTTGCAGATGAGGGAACTGAGGCTGAATGAGGTTAATCTATGTGACCAGGGCACAAGGCTGGTATGGTGAGGTGAGTGAGGCACTGACCTTCGTGCAAGTTTTTTTGATCCTTACCCGAGGACGTTTTTTCATTGCTTAGAGAGAGAGAGAGAGAGGGAGGAACAGAACATCGTTATGAGGGAGAAATATCCATTGGTTGCCTTCTGGTCTACGCCCCGACTGTGGATCGAACTGGAAACCTGGATATGTGCCCTAACCAGGAATTGAACCAGCGACCCTCGGGTCTATGGGATGACACTCCAACCAACTGAGCCACACCAGCTAGGTCTTGTGCAGAATCTTTAAGCACCCCCAACTCAATAACCAAGATAAATAATATTTTTAAAAAGATTTTATTCATTCATTTTTGGGGAGAGGGGATGAGAAGGAGAAAGCGAGGAAGAGAAATATCAATGTGTGGTTGCCTCTGGCCCGCCACTTACTGGGGACCTGGCCCACAACCCAGGTATGTGCCTTGACTGGGAATCGAACTGGCAACCCTTTGGTTTGCAACCCATGCTCAATCCACTGAGCTAACACCAGCCAGGGCAAGATAAATAATATTTTAACACAAAAAATTTTAAAAACCAAAACTAATATGAGAATGCATGATCTATTAAACATCAACATTTTAAATAAAGACAGGATCAAACTCTGCCTCTGCACTACCCTGCCTCACCTGCTTTGCCCTAATCCTGGCCCTCATGCCGATACAATCTTATTTACAAGAACAGGCAGCCACTGTAGTTGCTAGTTTGTTTTTTGGGGATGGCTGCCTTTGCCTAGTGCCAAGCTGGGTGTCTGGCTAAGTTCCTCATGAGGACCACCTCCTAATGGTACCTGATAAGAATTGTTTGGACCCACTTTGCAGAAGGAAAACTGAGGATGGGAAAAGCCCAAAGTCCCAAGACAGCACCCACATTCTCTCATGTACTGGGACTCCCACCGTCTCTGCCGCAGCAGGTTCCCTTGGCTGTCCCACTCTGGGACTTGGACAATAGAGTATGTCGTCAGGCTGGAGGGGAGTCATCCACCCTGTGAGGTTCTGTAGGGCTCACCAAGTTAGGGTGGCCAGATTGAGCACATAAAAATCCGGGACTCCCAGGCAAGACTTGTTCTTCTCATACACATTTTTAAATTGACATATAATTCACATACCATAAAACCCTCCTTTTAAAGTGCAGTTTCATGATTTTTAGCATATCGCCAAGTTGTGCAACCATCACCACTATCTAGTTCCAGAACATTTTCGTCTCGTCACCACTGAAAGAAACCCTGCACCCATGAGCAGTCACTCCCCACACCCCTCCCCTGGCCCCTGGCAGCCACCAGTCTGCTTCCTGTCTCTATGGAGTCTCCTGTTCTGGACATTTCATATAAATGGGATCATACAACATGTGGTCTTTGTGTCTGGCTTCTTTTACTTGGCATAATGTTCTGAAGATTCATCTGCATTGTAGCAAACGCCAGTGCTTCATTCCTTTTTAATGTCAAGTAATATTCCTTTACAAATGTAACACTTCTTGTTTATCCATTCATCCGTTAGTGGGCATTGGGTTGTTTCCACTTTTGGGCTGCTGTGACTAGTGCTGGGCCACGCACGAGTTGCTGTGAGGACATCGCTGTCAGTTCTCCTGGGTGTACACCTAAGAGCGAATTCCTGGGTCATATGGTAACTCTATGTTTTAACTTTCTCAAAAATTACCCGGCTGTTTTCCAAAGCAACCGCCATTATGGGCTGAACTGTGTTCCCCCCTAATTCATATGTTGACATCCTCACCCCCAGGACTTCGGAATGTGACTGTCTTAGAAGATGGCACCATTAAAGAGGTGATTAAAGTAAAATGAGGTCATGTGGGTGTAGGTGTATCCTAATGCGATATGACTGGTGTCGTTATGTGAAGAGGAGATTAGGACACAGGCAGGCACAGAGGGATAACCATGTGGAGACGCAGGGAGAAGGCGGCATCAACAAGGGAGAGCGCCTCCAGAAGAAACCAAACCTCCTGACACCTTGATCTTGAACTTCCAGCCCCCAGAACTGTTAGGTACAAATTTCTGCTGTTGAAGTCACTCAATCTGTGAAACTTTGTTATGTCAGCCCTAGCAAACTAATACAGCCTAGCAGTTAAAATAAATTTTAGATAGGCCCTGGCTGGTGTAGCTCAGTGGATTGAGCGCGGGCCTGACAACCAAACAGTCACAGTTCGATTCCCAGTCAGGGCACATGCCTGGGTTGCAGGCCAGTTCCCGGCAGGGGACACAAGAGAGGCAACCATACATCGATATTTCTCTCACTCTCTCCTTTCCCTTCCCCTCTAAAAGATAAATAAATAAAATCTTTTTAAAAATAAATAAATCAATTTTAGATAAACCATGCATCCTTTTTAAGTATACGTCCCATGCAATACTTGGAACGCAGTTATGCTGAAAAGGTATGTGTTATCTGAAATTCCAATTTAACTGGGTGTTCTGTGTTTTATCTGGCTACCCTGCACTAAATGGACTTCAGGTTGTGGCTTGCACATCCCAGGTGATGGGAAGCTCATGCCCTATAATGACCAACTGTTCTGTCTCTGGCTAGTTCTAACTAAAAGTTCTCCTGTATGCCAGGCTGGGGTGGACATGTGACCTAGAGTCTTTATTCACCTCAGCGACTGTGATTGGTGTAATGTGGGCATGTGACTCAAGTTCAGCCAATCATAGTCTTCCTTGGGACTTAGGCTAGAATCCTGGGGAAAAGAGAGATTTCGGGTACTGGAGATGGAAGGCTGGGCAAATGGGGAGCTGTTGGATGGGGAGCCACCAGGAAGGTCTCAAATGCCCTGCTTCATCCGGGGAGCTCTACCCAGGGCCCCTTCCAAAGTGACTCCTTCAGAGCCCAACAGGAAGCGGTTATTGACTGACTGACTGAACGAATGCAATTTTTTTCCTGGCGAACTCCTGGGCATCCTTCAAATCCACTTTAAATTCTCTTTGAGAAGCACCAGAGAACATTTGGAAGGAATATGTATTTTTGGTGAACTTCTACAGATCCATCAAAACCCTCCTCAGGGGTCTCCATTCCATAAGGGGCATCAAGGAATGTGATTGTTTAGGTTGTGACTCAAGTTGTGCCCCCAGTCGGGGGTACGTTGAGAAGCAACCACACACTGATGTTTCTCTCTTTCTTTCTCCCTCCCTTCCCTTCTCTCTAAAAATACATAAATAAAATATTTTAAAAAAAGAAATGTGATTGTTGAATGAATGAAAAAAACTTTTTCTTGGTAACTTTCTGCATATTCTTTAAAATATCCTCAGACAACCATCTGCAGGCATCGGAAAGTCCTGTGTGCATGAATTAAAAATGTTCTTACTGGCGAATGAAGCCTATTAATGTGTTTATTAAATAAACTGATAGATTTTCTCCTTGCAAATTCCTACTCATCCTTCCACATCCTCCTCAGATGCCCCTCAGGGGCATGAGGGTCTCTTGACTGCATGGAGGTGAGAAACTCAGCCCTCCTCAGAATGAAGGTTACTTTCCAGGGGAAGAAAGCGGAAGCCAAGGGGGTGGGGAAATTTTGTGGTTCCTCCTGAGAAGATTTCTGATTTCCGGGGATGGGTGACTGTAACCAGATCCTTCCTGACTGCCCCTCCCCCCACCTGGGGACCTATCTTAGCTGTGCTTCTGGGGCACCTGGGGGGAGCCAATGAGGGTCCCTCAGGGCTTCGTGGCAGGCCAAAGGAGGGTGTGTGCGTGCAGGTGAGTGCGTGCGTGTGTGTGCAAAGGCTTAGAAGGTGGGCTGTGGTGAACCTCAGGCCGAGCCTTGGCCTGTGACCTCGATAAAAGTAGAAACACCACCTCCTGTGTTGCTAGGATCCTGCTCACACACCCTCCGTGGCTCCCCAGTGCCCTTAGGAGAAAGCCCAGCCCTTTAGTCCGTCATTCCAGGCCTTGGCCCACCTCACCACCTGCATCGTGCCGGCAGAGCCCTAGACTCGCCATGTCTGTCTGGTGTCCCCAAAACACGTCCCACTGCACCTTTCCCTCCGTTGTGCCTCTCTGTTGGGAACACCCCGTGATTATATAAGCCAAGACCCCCCTTCTCTGGGCAGCCCTTCCTGCTGCCCTTTGGAATGCTCCCAGACTCTGCCCTTCCCAACCCCAAGGAGCTGCTGGGGCACCTTCGTCCAGCTCTCCCCCGCCGCACCTCTCTTTCTCCCTCAGTGTGTTTCCAGCAGCTGCTGTGATGTTGCGGGGGTGGGAAAGAGGAATGACAGGAGCAGAGGCCAGTGGGGAGGAGTGTCCCATGACAATGACTGATCACGTGGGCTCTCTGGTGAGCAGCAACCCATTGTACAGATAGGGAAGTTCAGTCCCAGGAGGGCCAACCCTGGGGTGGGGGTAGCCCTGAGGCACGGGCCTTACTCTTGAAGAGGCAAAGCTCTGCCCCACTAACGGGCTCTGTTTCTCCATTTCTTCACCTCCAGCCCAGACCTCAAGTGGTCAGGGTGCCTCTGGGCTCAGTTTCTCCACCTGTGAAATGGGACACCTGATGGTGATTCCTCAGGATTGTTGAGAGGGGGCCACAGGTTTGACCATGTCTCCAACTGTCTTTTCCATCTTTCTTTATGTATCTCTCAATCTCTGCCTTTGTCTCTGCCCCTCCCTCAGGCCTCATACATCAGTCCCAACGTCCACTGTGCCGCCTGGGCCTGGCCTGGGCCCCACTGAACTGCTGTGACACTGTGTGGGGTCACGGGGTCCCCGTCCCCACTGTGCCAGGCCTGGGACACTGCCTCTTTGTTCCCTCGGCTCTGATCTCATTGCCTGCTGGGCGCCTGACCCCGGCTGGCCCAGCTGCCCCTCGGGACTGGGATCCTCAGAAGAGGGGCCTTGTTTCTACCCATCTGGGCCTCAGTTTCCCCAGATGCTGTCCCCCAGTGAAGATCCTCCTGCCGCTCTTCAGTCCTGCTTGGCTTCACGAACATGTTTTTTTTTAGCTGAAAATTACATAACATAAAACAAACTATTTTGAAATGTATAATTCAGTGGCATTTGGCACATTCACTATGTTGTGCAATATGACCCTCTGTCTAGTTCCAGAACATTCCATCACCCAAGAAGGAGACCCCGTCTGCAGGAGCGGTTACTCCCCACCTCCCCTCCCCCAGCCCCGACAACCACTAACCTGCCTCCTCTCTCTGTGGGCTTCCCTGGCCTGGACATTGCACATCGACGCAATCACACACCATGTGGCCTCTGTCTGGCTTCTGTCACTCAGTGTCATATTGTTGAGATTCATCCATGTCGTAACATGAATCTCCATGGACATTTCGGGCTTTTTGCTAATCCTTGTTAGTGCGGCTCAGTGGATTGAGTGCCAGCCTGGAAACCGAAAGGTCACTGGTTCGATTCCTGGTCAGGGCGCATGCCTGGGTTGTGGGCCAGGTCCCTGGTTGAGGGGCATGAGGCAACTGATTTATGTATCTCTCGCACATTGGTGTTCCTTTCCTTCCTATCCCCTCTCTCTAGAAATAAATAAATAAAATATTAAAAAAGAAACAGACACAGAGGAAAGATCAGTTTGAGTCTAAAGGAAGCAAGGAGACTCTTTGGGAGCTGGGACCCAGGGTGCCCTGAGGCTGGAGTTTAGGAAATGGGAAGGTGGGCATCATTTGGGGGGAGGGCTCAGCGTACAGCAGCAACCTCACAACAGTTCATTGGGACAGTGACCTCAGACATCCAAGAACATTGAGCTCCCAGAGGTTGACCAGAGAGGGCTAGAGACCTGACCAAGGACACAGAGCGCCAGGCCACCTAGGGGACTGGCACTTGGTGTCCAACTTGGGTCTGGGGCCAGCAGAACAGAACCCCAGACCTGAAACTTTGGGTCTGACTTGGCCCGAAAGTGGGTTGTGGCTGTTATGAGGCTTCGCCCACCACCAAGCTGACTCCTGAGTTTCTCTTTCACTTTGGTTTGCCTGGGAGGGGTCATGATATCTGACCTTTTTTTTTTTTTTAAGTTTTCTTTCTTGCTCAAGTTCAAAGTGTTCTGGGGCGAGGACAGGGCGGTTGGGGCCTCACCAGCGGCACACAAGCCCTTCTGAGGCCTCAGGCCTCTGGCTGGACCCTATGGGGCCCCAGGTGGCCAGGCTGGTCCTCCTCCTGCTCTTCCTGCTCCCCACGCGGCGCGGTGAGTTCCCCACCCTGGTGCCACTGCTCTTCTTGCCGGGGTGGAGGGTGCGGGGTGCAAGTGTGTGGAGGGCCGCGGATGGGTTTCCGGGCTGGGTCTGTGTCTCTGTGCCTTTCTGTGCCTTTCTGTCTCTGTCACATGGATGATCAATGACCATGGCTTCTGGGGTCAGACTTAGGCATCTCCCTCTGTTCCTGATTTTGTCTTATGTCAAATGGGCTGGATCTTTCAATCTTTCCCACCTCCTGGAGTTCAGTGAGAAATAGCTAAGGAAGAGATAATGAGCGAGTATGTGTATGATGGGTGTGCCTAACGCAGTGCTGTGTCTTATATATACTCTCTCGCCGTCTGTGGAATCAGGCGGGAAGGGCCCCAGCCTCCTGTGGATGACTGGGTTGACTCTTAGCCCAGCTCCACTGCTGCTGCTGTGTGAACTTGGGCAACTTTGGCCTCTCTGTGCCTCAATTTCCCTGTCTGTAAACTGGGGATTGGCAAGGTTGTAGGGTCTCTGGATGTCAGGCAGGGCTGGAGTCCAGAGGACCCTGGGGTGCTTTGGAGGAGCAGCCTGAGAAGTTGATGGGTGGGTGGGGAGTCGGATGGACAGGGGGATAGATAGAGGGGTGGGGGGATGAGTGGGAGGCTGGGAGGGTACATAGATGGAAGAGTGGGTGAGGGGTGGATGGCCACCGGGCTGGCCCCTAGGCTGAGCCCCTTTCCCCTTGCAGTGAAAGGCCAGAACCCTCATCATCGCTTTGTCGCCTTCACAGCTGAATCCTGTGGTACCACCAGGTGCTGTTTTCAGGACCCGCCCTACCCGAATGCAGACTCAGGTTGGGCAGTTTCCCATTCGGGTCCTGCCGGGCTCGGTCCGGTCCGGGGAATCCCTAGTAGCCCCTTCCTCAGCTCCCTCCTGCCCAGCCAAAGGCTCAGGCCCACCTGGGTTCTCGGGAGCTCCTACCTGACAGTCTGCCGCGTGTGCTCCCCAAGCTCAGGTGTCTTGAAGCAGTTACACTCTCTGAGCCTCGCCTCCTCCCTAACAGGGTTGCAGGGCTGGTGTCTGCACCTGTTCAGATCGGTCAGCACATGGGGCTAAGCAGCTGCTAAATATTTTGTATTTTTAATCCCCCCCACCCTGGCAGAGATTGCTGGGACATTTAGGCTTGTAATGCACCCTACTTAGATCCTGCCACTGAGCAGGTGCATCATCCATTCTTTTGTTCAAGAAATATTTACTGAGCACTTACTACGTGCACCCACAGTCCTAGTCATGAAGCAATCAGCTGCAAGCCCACCTGTCCTCCTGGGGTCACAACCTCATGCAGGAGGTAGACAACAGATCAATAAATGTTTATATTGCCTACAGTGACGTGCGCAGAGCAGGCTGAGGGATGGAGAGGGAGGGGGCTGCATCTGGCTGGCTGGTTGTGGGGGGGTGACGGGGAAGGAGAATCTGGAATGTCAAGATCTGAGGAAGGGGGCACAGCACATGCAAGGGCCCTGCGGTGGGAGTGAGCCTGCTGTGTTCGCAGGCCCATGAAGAGGCTGGAGCAGGGGGAACAGGGGTGGTAGCGGGGGACAGGCATGAAGGGCACAGGAGGGTGCCGGGAGCCGTTTAGACTGCGGAGACGCCGGATTACGTACGTGTCACAAAGATTCACCCTGAGGGTGTCAGCAGAGACCCCTCCTCTACCCTGGTCTGCTCTCAAACCTCCAGGATCTTCTCCAGCCTCAGCCTCAGGCCCCAGGGACCTGAACTGCTACCGGATATTTGGTGCTGATTACAAATGCTCCTGGGAGTATGAGGGTCCCGCGACTGGGGTCAGCCACTTCCTGAGGTGCTGGTGAGGACCACTCCCCAGACCCCAAGCCCTCACCTACCATCCTGCCCTTGGCCCTGACCCGGTGCCCCTGCCCTTAGTTGTGTGATCTCAGCCCAGGGCTGGTCCTTGTCTCTCCCTGGGCATCAGTTTCTTATGTGAGCAGGGAGGGTGGGGGCTCTGTGGTGAGGGGGCAAGTGGGTGGGCATCCTGACCAGGCGGCAATCAGGGTCCCGCTAGTCTTCCTTTCGTCCTCACTGGGCCCGGGATCCCAGGCTGATCCCTGAGGAAGCCCCAGGCTGGGGAGGGGGAGTCAGAGGGGCAGAGGAAGATGAAGGAGGGTGATGCCCACTGTCTGCTGTGGTTGAGACATTTCTGGAGTCCACTCGGACCCCGGATTCAGCACCAACACCCTCCTTCCTGCAGCCTGAGTCCCAGGCGCTGCTGCTACTTCTCCACGGGCTCAGCCACCCAGCTGCAGTTCTCCGACCAGGACGGCATACCTGTGCTCTCCGACGTCACTCTCTGGGTGGAATCCTGGGCTACCAACAGGACGGAGAAGTCACCCGAGCTTACCCTGAAGCTACACTCTAGCTCTGGTCAGCACCCTGTTCTCTTCCCCCTCCTCACTTCCATCCCTCGCCCAGAGACCTGGGGAGATTCTGGGCCCCTGGCAAGGGGCTTCAAGATTCCAGCCATTCACACGGCAAACGCTGTGCGAGACTTGGCAGAGTCAGACACGGTTCCCTTCCCCGTCCCCTACTGCCAGACACTCGGGTTGTTCCTGGTTTCTCCCTGACACTATAGTGGTGCCAGGGCCCTGCTGTTTTTTTCCAACTGTTTTTATGAGTCAACAACATGCATTTAGCGTATAGTTTTCAAGCTGCTACTGTGCACCACACTGAGCCATAGGGACCATGGGCAAGGCCAGCAGAAGTCGTGAGTTGCATCCTAGGGCTTGGGACTAGGACGAGGTGAGCCAAGGCAGCACTTTAGGTCCAAAATTTTAAGGGGCCGCCAAAATAACTCTCAGTAGTTAGTAGAAACTACATTGTAACACAGTGTTTTTAAAAATAAAAAATAGCCCTGGCTGGTGTGGCTCAGTGGATTGAGTGCCGGCCTGTGAACTGAAAGGTCACTGGTTCGATTCCCAGTCAGGGCACGTGCCTGGGTTGTGGGCCCTTCCCCAGCTGGGGGTGTGAGAGAGGGAACCAACCAGTTGATGTCTCTCTCCCTCTTTTTCTCCCTCCCTTCCCATTCTCTCTAAAAATAAATACATAAAATATATTTTTTAAATTACATATAAAAATTAAAATAACAATGTAAAAAATCCATGACAAACAAAATATCAAAATTTTAAATACAGTCAGGACCCCACCCCGTATTTGTACAACCTTACCTCGCCCCAACTCTGGCCCTGACTCCGCCTTCATGGAGCCCAGATTCAAGTGGGGGCGACAGGCCGGGTGGGGCCACTGCACGGGACAAGATGCTGCTGAGAGGTCGAGGGAGGCCTCCAGCTCCAGCTGAGTTCTGAAGGGTAAAATGAGTCCAGCAGGAAGAAAGGGGGGAAGCGTGTCTCAGGGGGAGACGTGCGTGCCGCCTCAAGTTCAAAGGCCCTGAGGTAGAATTGGATATGACAAGATGATAGAGGTCAGGCTCCTTGAAGTAGGTCTCCAGAATTAATTTTCCTAGTAGTCCTCCAGAAAAATAGAATCTATTAATTGTCCTCTTGTCAGCAATTGGCACCAGTGGCTGTTTCACCACAACCTCGTCAGCAGCGGGTGTTAATATTTTAGAGATCTCTTCACTAACAGGATCCTGTGTACGCATTCTGACTCTTTGACCTGTAGAATCCCAGACTTGGGTGGGAACTGCGAGGACGTCCCTGATTCAAATCTGGGGGAGTTGGTGGGTTACCCTGGGCTGGGCAAGGCATGGGTAGATTTTCTGGAATATTTGGAACCAACAACTCACATCAATGCCGGCTTCCCCTCTCCAACCTCCACCTCTGCTTCCAGTTCAATATGACCCTCCACCAGGAGACATCCAGGTGTCGGGGGGAGCAGGGCGGCTGTACATGAAGTGGGAGATTCCAGCCGGCCAGGAAGGCGCCGAGGTGCAGTTCCGGCGCCGGACACCTGGCAGCCCGTGGAAGTTGGTGAGTTTGTTCCTCAGGTTAGGGGTGGGCACAGGCCTCTCCCAGGGCACTTTCTCCCCTAAATCAGTGTCACCATCCCTACATCTGTTACCCATCCCACCTCGCCTCCACTCTTGCCCCCTGTCTAGCCTCTGAGGTCTCTT